>QLPD01004770.1:0-12300 GCA_003314085.1 Hymenopellis raphanipes
CGCCATGAATCGCCTCATACTTCTCTGCTAGCCAATTCCGCCTGTACGCGGAAGCGTAGTGGTGAATGTTGGTGACTTGTTGATGCGCTGTACGTGGTCTCCGGTATGGAACTGGGGACAGGATTCAAGATTTTCATAGGGACGAATGACTTTCTTCGAAGCACGGTCCATCGTGTTATGGCACCTTTTGACCGAGAGAGTCTCTCTGAGATGACACCAGCGCGATATTCTATTCCATACGTGAGTATAGATCATTTCTGTGAGACTGTACACTCACAATCTCGATAGTTTTGTGCACCGGTTAGTATCCATAACGCTAGTGTTAATAGTTCATGTTGAGAGCATCTTCAGGCATCAGATACTCTCATAAGCCCTCTTCCCGGAACCTGGTCGGACGAGAAACCGAAAAAATATAAGCCCGTGAAGGTAAAAAAGATCTTTGCCATTTTGAGTTCGTCGTTTTTCGTTTTGACTTGAACATGCAGGCTGGAGAATACTTTGTAGGACGTCTTGAAGAGACATACTGAAATGATTGCTAGCATGTATTACCTTTCTTGAGTTATCGCAAGAGACGGAGTAGGAACTTGAAATGTGTATCCTTCGATTCTCGCGGGCGCCTCTGGGCTGCATGATCAATCAGAATCCAATGTGAGTCGGAAGGACACCGTCGCCCATCCCAGAGTCTGTACGACTGCCGCCTGCGATTCAGAGACAATCCAGGGTCCATCGACAACAGGAGACCTCTCTATTCGCAACTTGAAAGCAGTCGCCGTGAAACCCATTAACACAGACACATAGATATCCATTGAGCGAAGTCCATAAAGTCCTCCGATAACGATGAATCATGTAAGACGAATCAGCATCACCATGAGTATAAAAAGGAAAGTGACAACGACAACAGCACCAACCACCCAGCATGTCGTCATCCCACTCTTCCCTCTATGATCTCTCAACCGTATTCTCTCCTTCTTCGCCACGTCGAAATTGCTCTCAAGTTTCTGTTGGGTGTCTTCCACGACCGCCTGATCCTTGGCCAAGGAATCGTTGAAGTGGCGCGCATTCCGGAGGAGCTGAGCAGCCATCTGCTCGAGCTGGCCGGAGAGCTCGTCGTGTAGCGCGTTTGTGTTCTGGAGGAACTGGGGTGATATTCCTGAGGACTTGGCCGGAGTCGTCGCAGATGGAGGTAGCAAAGTAGGTACTGGAATGGGCGGAGGTGGTTCAGAGGGCGAGAGTAGGAGGTTATCCGTCGCAGGCGCTGGAGAAGCTTCAGGTCTTGCCTCAGGTTCCGGTACAGGTTCTGGCTCTTTGGGTATTGGGATCGTGGGTAATAAGTGCTCCAGGGGTTTGGGCTGGGGTGCAGCGCGCTAGAGGCTTGTCAGTCAAGCCCGCCGGCTGAAATCACTTGAAATGGAGACTGACCTTTTCGACATCTTTCGCAAACGCGTCGATTGTATCAAGTGTTGTTCGAAAGTTGTAATAGCGTTTCGCGCTCGCACTGTACACGTTTAAGTACGTTGACGCATAGACATTGCTTATTGAGCGAAACTGACGGGGTGGGGTCAAAGTCGTACAGTTCCATGTTCTTCAAGAGTGAACGGGCGTATTTGACTTTCTACGCAGGTTTTGTTTAACGGTTCACACGGAAGAAGAGTGTAAACCTACTTGCAGCATGTCCACAGCCTTGAGCCATTTCCCGCTTTCGTTGTCGTCGTTCGACCAACTTGGGTCAGCGGTCGACTTTTCCAGCCGACGAAGTAGTCGTGCAAGGTTGACTTCGTCGTGCGTCGACTTAGTTGAATATTCCATGTTGATGGGCGTATCGTCAGAAAGAGAACCTGTTTAATGGTGGTGGTACATGAGAAGGCAGCGCGTGTCACGTGTCGTCGAACACGTCTCCCCAACCCATCGCGAGAGGCATGTACAACAGGCAATTGGGGGCATGAAAATTCTCTCTCTGAATTATAAGTAGTGAAGATTGCACGCATTGTATCTATTTGGTCCGCCACAATCAGCATGGGCTTCTTCATACTTATCGGTGCGGGTAAGAAGGTTTTTGAAAAGCCATTCGGCACCTTCTTATGCCACAGGCTTATTTAACAGTGTAGTCATGTCTAACTCAAGATGTTGCTCGACGTTCAATTTGTGGCGTCATGGCTTTTTGCACGTACGGTAGCTCATGTACGGCGCAGAATCATGAGTCAATACTTTAGGCTGATTCGAGATCGTGTCAGGCTTTATTTGAAAGATCGTGAGATGAATTCATGAACATGAGCTCGTAACGAGTAAAGGATAACAGCAACAGGTAACAATTCGTAATCTGAACGGGTCTTTATCAAAAGTCGTGGAATCCAGCGCAGAGACCACAGGAGATCATGATCACTCCGACTATTCCTACACCCGTGGAAATCACCACTGAGCCCAACAAACCGCACACCGCCGCCCATCCCGGAGCCAGTGCAACCATATGGAAATCGTGACGAAGGATGGCGGTCCCTGCCACCCCGGTGGCAACACTCAGAGGGACCCATTGATAGACACGCTTGAGTAGAATGCCCACAGTGAGCAGGGGTGTCTTTGAACCAGAGCGAACACTGCCACTGCCCTTTATGTAGGAAAAGATGATCCAGCATGGAAAGACAACGGCTGTGAGGGCCGTGCAGGCAACTATGCCCGCCACAAAAGAGGATAGGATAGGCGCAGAAAAGCGGGGGTCATTGGCAAAGCCGTCTTGAAGGATGCGATGACCGCAGGCGATGGCGCCGCCAAACAAACAACAGAGACCACCAATGGCTACAACGGCAACGAGGACGGCAAACGACGCGATAATGCAGCCTGCGGAAGTGCTCATCATGGATCGTAATCCCTGTTCGGTGTCTCCGATAGCCATGATGATGATAATGATGAGAGGAGTATGGTGGATGTACGTTCAGAGGTGGGAGCTGCATTTTGAGGTGTAACATCATTGCTTTTATACCTTTTCCCGTAGAATATGATAGAAGGTCCTCGGCCTAATGCAGACAATAATGCGGTGTCCAGTGGGAAACAACATTAGAACAAGGGAGAGCACGTGTAGCGCACCCACAAAATGCAGAGATCCGAGTCCAGAGGGGGTCCGCGTTCGATAATCTCGCGAAGCTGTTCGGTCGACTTTTCCAGCCGACGAAATAGTCGTGCAAGGTTGACTTCGTCGTGCGTTGACTTAGTTGAATATTTCATGTTGATGGGCGTATCGTCAGAAAGAGAACGGTTCAATGTGGTGGTGGTACATGAGAAAGTGGCGCGTGTCACGTGTCATCGAACACCTCCCACAAACCCATTGCGAAAGCAATGCGAAAGGCATATACAATAGGCAATGTTTCGATACTGTGGGACTGAATTTTGTCAGGATCTTCGAGTTATAAGTAGTGCGAATTGCAAGATTGTATTTGTTTGGTGATTTAAGACCACGCCACAAATCATCATGTGCTCCTTCATACTTATCGGTGGGGCAAGGAAGATTTTTGAAAAGCCACGGAACCTTCTACGCTATTTGACAGTGCACTCATGTCTGACCCAAGATGTTGGCTGACGTTTTTTCGCTCGTACAGCAGTTCATATGTGGCGCAGAATTCGTTGTGTCAAGCTTTATTTGAAGGATCGTGAGATGAATTCATGAATATGAGCTCTTAACAAGTAAAGGATAACAGAAACAGGTAACAATTCATAATCTGAACGAGTCTTTATCAAAAGTCCCACAATCCCAGGTGCACTCCAGCGCAGAGACCACAGGAGATCATGATCACTCCGACAATCCCTACACCCGTGGAAATCACCACTGAGCCCAATAAACCGCACACCGCCGCCCATCCCGGAGCCAGTGCGACCATATGGAAATTATGACGAACGATGGCGGTCCCTGCCGCCCCGGTGGCAACGCTCAGAGGGACCCATTCAAAGACATGCTTGAGTAGAGCGCCCACAGTGAGCAGGGCTGTCTCAGAACCAGAGCGAGCCCTGCCACCCTTCATGCAGAATAAGATGAAGGAGCATGGAATGACAACGACCGTGCAGCCAACTATGCCCCCCACAAAGGAGGATAGGATAGGCGCAGAGAAGCGTGAGTCGTTGACATAGGCATCTTGAAGGATGCGATGGCCGCAGGCGACGGCGCCACCGAACAAACAACAGAGACCACCAATGGCTACAGCGAACATGGGGACAGCAAGCGACAGGACAAGACAGCCTGAGGAAGCGAGGGATCCAAATCCCTGTTCGATGTCTCCAACAGCCATGACGATGATGATAATGATGAGAGGAGTATGGTGGATGTGTGTTCAGAGGCGGGAGCTGCATTTTGAGGCTTTCCATCATTGCTTTTATACCTTTTCCCGTAGAATATGATAGAAGGTCCTCGGCCTAATGCAGACAATAATGTGGTGTCCAGTGAGCAACAACATTAGAACAAGGGAGAGCACGTGTAGTGCGCACCCACAAAATGCAGAGATCTGAGTCCAGAGGGGATCCGCGTTTAATCTCGCGAAGCTGCGATGCTCAAACAACGACAGATCTCCATATTTAACAAGACGAACCAGGCCAGACTGATCGCATCTGCGACGACCACACTAAAATCAGCATACTTACCTGTGTGTCCATTGTGTGGCTTCGCGAGGAATTGAGGCGGTCCATTCTGCGTTACTGGCCTCTCCATCCCAGACTGTAAAGCGAAAGCGAAGTGATATTGCGCGCACAGACAATCCGTCTACTAATATGGAGTCGTGAGGCGCACCCGCTTTCTCGATGACGACGGGAGAGGTAACGCCGTCATTTCCCTGCCGTGTTCCCTCTCATCGGCATCCCAGTACATCCAAATTTGAATGGCCAAGATCCCATTTAAGGCCAATGCCAAAATGAAACTCGCTAGCACCAAAATATCTCCGACCTCTTGCATAGTCGTGAACAACCTAGCCAGACATCCGACGAATTGAGATCCAACAGCAAATGCAGATAACTGCCCCGTCGAGCGCGAACGATGGTTCTGCCGTATCTGAGGAAGCTTGGAAACTATGGACAAGGGAAGGGTGGAGAGCTGCAGAAACGCCAGTATACTCTCTGATACAACGTTCAAAAGGAATGTGCCGAAGAGCATGCCGAGGGTAGTTGTAACCAGTTGGTTACGTGCACGCGAAGAGTAGAATACGATAAGGAAGGTGATGAGGGCGTTCTGAATGGTTAGGAATAGGTTTTCGCCATATGTAGAGAAGGGGAACGCGTTGCGGAACGAGTAGAAAAAGTTGATTGCGTAGGCAAGTGTTTCGAAAGTGAATGCGGTGAGGGAGAGGCCACGGGCAGAGCGTCCCTTGAGGACTGGGTGGATGTTACACGGGTCAACGGAAAGAATCAAGAAGACTCACTGAGAAAAAGCTGCGGCACCTTCATTATGGACCCTCCTATTACAATGCCAATACCCAGACCTTTTGACAGCGAGTACTTGAGGCATTTCACGTCGGTGATTGCAAGATTTTCAACCAGCGATACATAGCATTCCTGAAAGAATTGTCAACGTTGAACTGGATAATAATTGGCATACACACACTTCACCGACAATTGAAATGCCCAGGTCCTTTATAAACCAAGGAAGATGCCTTGTTATGGTCGTCATTGTGAGTATTCAAGAATGCTTCATTTTGCTGGTTGAATGAATGCTTGTTGGTGGTTCACAGGAAGCCACGACAACTGCCAGCTGTTCGGCTCCTCGGACCGTTCGTGACCCGAGTTGCTTTGATCACGTTGTTGACGCGTCGTTAAATGATCTTGAAACTCCTGGACGCGTAATCCATGGCGCAAAAATGAAACAGAAGGAGAGGGGGTACGCCACACAAAAGTATTACACAAGATGTACGCGTGCTGGCCCTTACGAGTCCGGCGGACTTGGCTAATTATACAGAGAGTCTACGTAATCAGTCGACATGCAGAATTTCACTGTATCTGTAGAGCGCGCCGCGTAGACTCGTAAGCTCGACATCGAAAATAGCCTGAACTACCAATCATGGAGCAAGTACTTAAGTACACGTTCAGTACACGTAGAATAATGATCTGTAAATATGACGCACGATCGAGAGTCGGCCCCTGATCCCAGAACCAGGCACACGCTGTACCTAGAAAATGTATGGATAATTGCAGAATTGCTATCCTTCAAGGTGTCGACGCATCCAATAACCCAGGTCCACGCCACGCCACGCCACTCTTATTCCAAGCTTATCTAAAATTCAACCGAGACGAAAGCAATTCGCAAAAAAGTTTTGTCAGCATGGATGACTGTCAACTCTACCGCGCAGCCATATGAACCGACGGTCAATAAATAGCCAGGGAAGCTCTTTTCATTCCCCTGGCACGGTAAGAAATCATGGACGAGAAATCCTCTGTTCACAGCAAGTCGGAGGTTGGAACTCAGGCCGACTCGGCGACAACCAAGGTTCCTGTAGTCGCGGCGTATACTCATAGTCGACCCAAGTATGACATCAAACGTCGATCAACGTTCTTGCTAATTGTTGGCTTAGATGGCAAAGAATCCCGTTTATTTCTTCCACCGTTGCACCACCCAAAGCTTCACTTGACGATGCCGACATCATACCCGAAGTTGACGCCAACTTGTTCAACCTTGCAACTTTTGGCTGGGTTACTGGATTACTCGCTCTCGGGTACGCTCGCCCATTGGAAGCCACAGACTTGTACAAGCTCCAGGACCACCGTGGCGCTGCGATTATTGGCGAAAAGATCACTCGTTCTTTCGCGAAGAGGCAAAAGGACACTGCACAGTACAACGCGCGACTTCTCAACGGGGACATCAAACCTGGTCTCAAGGCTGTCTGGTGGACTCTCCGAGGTGACCGAGCTGGGAGGGAGAAACAATGGAGGGAGAAAGACGGACAGCGCAAGCCCAGTCTCGTCTACGCCATCAACGACAGCGTAAAGTGGTGGTTCTGGTCTAGCGCAATCTTCAAGGTTATCGGTGACACGGCACAGGTCGTCAGTCCAGTTTTTGTGAAGGTTCGTCGTTCTCCTTCCGCCGAGCTCTAGCTTACTGGAGCGCGTATAGTCAATCATAAACTTTGCCACCGACTCGTACAAAGCTCATGCCGCCGGGGACTACGACGCCATACCGCCCATCGGTAGAGGCATCGGTTACGCTTTCGGTCTTTTCTTTCTGCAGGTCATCGCGTCCATCTGCACACATCAGTTCTTCTATCGCAGCGCGTCAACTGGTGTGTTACTTCGAGGAGGACTGATCCATGCCATATACGACCGATCTCTCCGTTTATCGTCTCGGGCACGTTCCAAGCTCACCAATGGCCTAATTATGAACCATATATCCACGGACGTCTCTCGGATCGACTTCTGTGCCGGGTTTTTCCACATGGTGAGCTTCTCGGAATGCCGGACATTCAGTCACTCACGAATAGCAGGCGTGGGCAGCTCCAATCCAAATGGTCATATGCCTCGCCCTGCTCTTGACAAACTTGGGACCTAGTGCGCTCGCAGGTTTCGCGTTCTTCGTAATAGCAGCCCCCGCCCAGACGCTGGTTATGAAGAAGATGTTCAAGTTTCGTGCGAGCAGCATGGTGTGGACGGACAAACGCGCCAAGCTCCTCCAGGAACTCTTGGGTGGTATGAAGGTTGTCAAGTTCTTTGCATGGGAGCAACCATTCCTACAACGCATACAAGGATATAGAAAGAAGGAAATGGGGTAAGTTTATCCAAAGTCAAGAAACACGTAGCTAACCGTGATTTCCCAAGCTTCATTCGGTCACTCTTAATTATTCGCTCCGCGAACAATGCCGTCGCTATTTCCATGCCCGCGCTGGCATCGATTTTGGCATTTGTGACCTATTCTGCCACAGGACACGCCATGGATCCTGCAAAGATTTTCGCATCGTTGACACTGTTTCAACTGCTAAGATTACCGCTGATGTTTTTGCGTGAGCTGTAACCAGTTACTCTCGAATGACACAACACTGACTGTGAATATCAAGCAATATCCTTCTCGTCTATTGCGGACGCATCGAATGCCATACAACGCTTATACGGAGTCTTTGAAGGAGAACTTCTGGATAATACCCACGAGGTCAATGACCGTTTGGATGTCGCACTTGAAGTGAAGAATGTGTCATTCACCTGGGATGCGCCACCGCCTGAAGCCGAAAGTTCCAAGGACAAGAAGAAGCGACAGAAGGCTGAACGCAAAAACGGTGCTTCTTCTGCAGAAAATCATACCCAGGAAGAGGTGTTTGAGATGCGGAACCTGACGTTCTCCGTACCTCGCGGGCAACTTGTCGCTATTGTCGGCGCTGTCGGATCTGGCAAAAGTTCACTTCTTCAAGGCGTCATCGGAGAAATGAGGCAGACAGTGAGTGATAACGGTGAGAAGGGCCACATTGTTTTTGGAGGCAGTGTTGCGTATTGCCCGCAAAGCGCTTGGATCCAGGTGGGTTAATTTCTTGCTCGCCTCTTTTAATGATTCAAATCATTCACAGAATGCGACCATTCGGGAGAACATCTGTTTCGGTCGTCCTTTCGACGAGAAACGCTACTGGAAAGCGATCAAGGATTCATGCTTGGAACCAGATTTGGATATGCTCCCCAATGGCGATCTGACCGAAGTGGGTGAGAAGGGTATATCGTTGTCAGGCGGTCAAAAGCAGCGACTTAACATATGTCGCGCCATATACTGTGACACGAATATTCAAATCTTTGACGTAAGTGGCTTCGAGTCCATGTCGAATTAGAACGACACTGATTGCGACGTTTTACCTAGGACCCTCTGTCGGCTCTGGATGCTCATGTCGGCAAGTCGGTGTTCCACAATGTTATGCAGGACTCCTCGGAAGGCAAGACTCGCATATTGGTCACCCATGCATTGCACTTCCTTCCCCAAGTGGATTACATTTATACGATCGCGGGGGGACGTATCGCAGAGCGAGGGACCTACGCAGAATTGATGGCGAACAACGGGGAGTTTTCCAAGTTCTACAAGGAGTTCGGTAGTCAAGAAGAGCAAGAGCAGGAGGAGAAACAGGAGGCTGAGGCTGAGGCTATTGAGGAGACCGACGAGAAGAAGGACGCAGATACCAAGCGGAAGACTGCCTTGAAGGGCGCTGGGATGATGCAGGCAGAGGAACGCAATACTGGCTCTATCAGCAGCTCGGTCTACAAGGAGTATCTGAAAGCCGGGAATGCAATCATAGTACTGCCTGTGTTGCTGTTTTCTCTGGTTTTTGTTCAGGGTGCCGCGGTGATGGCGTCATATTGGTGAGCATGGATGCTATATCGCGACCTTTCGAGATTCTTACGCTGTCATATAGGCTAGTGTATTGGCAAGAGGAGTGCGTGCATGACGTTCTGTATTCAAATCCGCAACGATACTGATAATCGTCTAGGAAATGGCGGCAACCATCAGGATTTTATGTTTGTTCTTCCCAATTATATCGCTGTAGTTGCTTGCTGCTGACCCTTCTCATTGAATAGATGGGCATCTATGCGGCGCTAGGAGTCGCCCAAGCCTTTGCCTTCTTCATCATGGGTAGCACCTTTGCGTTGTTAACTTATTTCGCATCGCAGAGGCTGCATAGCGTAAGTTGTGCATGCATTTCTCCCGACAGGACACTTATCTGCTTTAAACAGAAATCGATCACGCGCGTGATGCATGCTCCCATGTCGTTCTTTGAGACTACAGTTCGTGACCCGTATTTTCCTAGCCTCGGTGCTTACAGGTCTATAGCCGTTAGGTCGCATCATGAACCGTTTCTCCAAGGACATAGATACCATCGACAACCTTTTGGGAGGTACGTATAAAGCCGTCTTAATCGGTGCTCTTCCGTGAACAGTTGATTGTAGATGCTCTACGAATGTTTATGGCAACGCTGTCGAACATATTTGGTGCCATCATCCTGATAGCCATTGTCCTTCCTTGGTTCTTGATCGGCGTGTGTTGCATCTTGATCGTCTATATTTATGCAGCCGCCTTCTACCGAGCCAGTGCGCGAGAACTCAAGGTACTCAACGCTCTCAGCTTGCTTTTGCATTGACTCATGCTGACTACTCTCACAGCGACTTGATGCAGTTTTGCGATCGACCTTGTATTCACACTTTTCAGAGTCACTGTCGGGACTTGCCACGATTCGAGCATACGGAGAATCGCAGCGTTTTCTGAAGGACAACGAACAACGAATCGACATTGAGAATCGCGCTTACTGGATGACTGTGACGAATCAGGTAGGGCCTGTTCAAATTGATAGCGCGTAAGTCCTGACTTGATCTTCTTCAGAGATGGCTGGGTATCCGCCTCGATTTTCTGGGCGCACTGTTGACATTTATCGTCGCTATCCTCGCGGTAGGAACACGTTTCAGCATATCACCCTCTCAGACAGGTCTTGTGCTGTCGTATATTCTCAGTGTTCAACAAGCGTAAGCGCGAATACGGCAGTTATGCTTCTTCATGTGACATCTCTTTAACAGGTTCGGCTGGCTCGTACGTCAAAGCGCCGAAGTGGAGAACGATATGAACTCTGTCGAGCGTATCGTCTACTATGCGACGGATGTCGAGCAGGAAGCAGCACATGAAAAACCTGACTGCAAACCCCCAACGTCCTGGCCAAATTCTGGCCAAGTCGAGCTCAAAAACGTCGTCTTGAACTATCGCCCGGAGCTTCCACCAGTCCTGAAAGGTTTGATTGGTCCAATGATATGGCGTACACCACTGACGTGATGTACAGGTATCTCAATGACTGTTGCGGGCGGAGAGAAGATAGGTATTGTTGGGAGGTGAGACCACACTCGCCACGCTTTCCGAACGTTGATTCAAATATTCCTAGAACGGGCGCTGGCAAGAGTTCGATCATGACAGCTCTGTACCGACTGGTCGAGCTAACATCTGGATCAATATCCATCGATGGAATCGATATCTCGACACTTGGTCTCGCAGATCTCCGCAAGAGTCTTTCTATAATACCACAGGATGCAGTAAGTTGCTTGCTTATCGGCCACTGAGTACCGCCACTGATCGGCATTCTTCTGCAGCTGCTCTGTAAGTTTTCGAGAACTCCATGCGAGGTTATATACTAAGTGCCATAGTCTCCGGGACACTAAGATCTAACCTTGATCCGTTCAATTTGCACGACGACGCGACTCTATGGGATGCGCTTAAGCGGTCCTATCTCGTGGAATCGGACAAAGAGGACCGCGATTCACCCGATGCTACATCCTCAGGTCGTTTCAACCTGGACACCATAATCGAAGATGAGGGTGCCAACCTGTCCATCGGTCAGGTTCGTTTTTCCTCGACTCAATAACGGAACGGCTAAGTTTAATGTTTGATCATCAGCGATCTTTGGTATCGCTAGCTCGAGCGCTTGTCAAAAACTCAAAGATCCTCATCCTCGACGAGGCGACCGCTTCGGTGGATTACGAAACCGACAGAAACATTCAAGACACGATATCTAAAGAGTTTAGGGATCGCACTATTTTGTGCATTGCTCGTGAGCTGTATTTCCTCTTCTGGAAGTTGCAAGTACCGAACCACGAAACAGATCGACTGAGAACAATCATCTCTTATGACAGAATTTGCGTTCTTGACGCCGGCGAAATTGCCGTGAGCCTTTAGAATGTTGTTTGACAGGTTGTGCGACTAATGCTATTCGTCCGGCAGGAATTCGACACACCGTCACGCCTATTTGAACAGTCTCATGGTATATTCCGAGGAATGTGTGATCGGTCGTCAATCACGCTGGACGACATCAAACTTGCTTCGAAATTGAAGGAAGACGAGTTGTAGGACGAGACTCATGACATGTATTCCTTAGGATATGGGTGATTGTACTGATAATATAATAGACTTTTAGAGGGTAGTGCTAGTAACTCGATTGGATGGTATCTTGTATCTACACAGCCTGAACTGTAAGATGGAATTATGCCACTGTGACAACTGTGGTGGTACAAAAAACTAGGAATGCGATGGAAAGCAAATTGGAATGCAAAGACGGATGAAGAAAGCAACGATAGCGATGATAGGTAGCAATGTCGTAAAGTCATGAATGATGATGTTCATCGATATCATCTGTCAGAGTGCACCGCGAATCTTCCGCGGAACGTGGGCAACCATGATGGTCCCCTGCAAATCATCCTGGGTAGTATGCTGCCCCATCCCATCGCCGTCAGAGTCAGAGCCCGCCGATTCATCATCGTGGTCAACAGGCGTGGTTGAGGGCGGGCCTTGGGGTGAAGCAGACGATGAAAGTGATCGTGGCGCATATGGGACCGTTCTATCTC
>QLPD01004776.1:0-29587 GCA_003314085.1 Hymenopellis raphanipes
TCCTCCACAATGGGACCAGTCACTAGAAGACGTCGACGTGGAGCCCAGCCGCGCCGAATAAACGTAAGTACTGGTTTTCCAGACTCCACCGAAAGCCCTGCAAGCTCTGATCGTCCTTCCTGAGTAGGTCTGCTACAACACCGAGGAGTTCATATCAATCTCGAAAAGACGCGTCATAGTTGGACCGGGCTTCGCGATATTGTCAGAGTGAGAGGAGGTAAAGGTAGGTCGGCTCAATTTGGAAACTCCGGACAGTCACCTCACATGACGCGTCACAGGCGTGGCGTCTTTCTCTCCTCCTATCACCATGCTCTCCACGATGGACCTATGTACAGGTCTCCGGCCCCCTGCTTCACGTCGCGCTTAACCGTCTATGACGCGTCGTCTCGCCAAATTGTTCGTGTCACCCTTCGTTGAACATTCAACGGCCCGGGGCCTAGCTCTGGTCTTCTGGACTAGTGCCTTGTCTATCTTCGTCGGGCACCCACCTGGAGCTTTGGCCACCTTCGTCTTACACGTCGTGGTAACCTTTCTAAAGCACGCTTTTATTACCCTCGCATGGTCATCGTCTCAAAACACTTCTACGGTGTATCGATTGGAAATATTGGAGACGACTAACCGGTGCGAAACACGACGAACATCGTGTGGCTTTTAATGGTCTTACGCTTCAGCTTCTGACTCCGATCTAGCCCAAGTCATCTCTGTCCTAGTCCCAGACGACTTTGTTTCCGGATGTCAAGGAATTGCGGTGATTCTCAAATACTTATTTCATGTCCTTGGTGGGCAATTCATTGAATGTCTCTAATGCTTATTTGCCTTTGTCTAGCAGAACGCAGGAGAACTGACGTGTGGAGTCTCATGCGCATGAGTAGAACACATCCTTTGCTTTGATTTGAACGATTGCTTAGTGCTACATAATGAAGAGTTTTACCAACGTGGCGTGAACAGGCACAAGAAACGTGCATTTTAGGGACTATCATATTTCCTCGCGCTGCTCCTCGACGACGAACTTAAGACCATGCTTCCCCCAGCGCTTGTCGAAATCCGGTCTGATCATGCCCCTCACAAATGCTATCATGCCTGTACTTTGCCAACACGCTATTTTCGCCACCGCTGGGATTCCCTCAGGATACGATCCAAGACAACCGCCATCCGCCCTCCGTTGTCGAAGTAGTCCACCGTCTCCTCGGCGTACGTAGGCACGAACGGTCGCCGTCGGGCTGCGATTGAACGCCGCCTGGAATACGCAGGATGATGGCATCTTGGGGAGAGACAGACTAGTCTGTTTGGGGTGACATTCGAAAGTGCAGCGCTTCTTGAGCATCAGGGTGGTGTATACCGCAAGGCATGGGAGGCGGAGAGATAAAGGAGCGACCAGAGCTTACTGTGGAGCTGGTCTATCATACGAGGGTAGAAATGCCTTGGCTGCCATACAAGTTGTTTCTAGAGGCGCCCTAAATCTCTCGTTGAATGGGCCGGTTATTTAAATACCCAAGACAAGAAAGATCTTGTCATCCATAAGTATCCACTTCTTCTCCCTGAGGGAACTGGGAGCGCAGAATGGTGAGGCTACATGAGTATCTACCTCACGCAGCAAGAAGCTCGGGTCATCCCTTCCACAAACACTAACCACAAAGATTCTGAACTATTTGCGCGCAATAAGGCAGTTTTCTTGCAGAAAAACGGTACTTGAGGTGATCCGAGACCTACAGGGGATGGGAGGGATCTGATTGGACCTTTTTCAGCGGAACGCTGCGAGCAGTCGTCTCCTGGTCGGCGGCCTTGGTCCATGGCGGTAAGATCGAAATACAGGGCACACACCGCAGCCTCACCGGTGTCGTTGGTGGTGGCAGCACTGTTAGATACGCGTCAGTGGTCGTGGAAGTAAGAAGCAGAGAACCAAAGTCCGAACACTCCGAATCCATCTTAAATCGGATGACTACATCACAAGTTGCTTGGTTAACTGTCGTGAAATATTTGAAAAAAGACCAATCACTACAATCATTGCTTGAGGAATTGAAATTGTTGTAAACGAAAAGCTGGTTAGCGTGTAAGCCTCTCCACGAACGGGGCCGGGAGTATCATTGAACCCTCCTTTATCTCTCCTCCTCTCAAACCTTCCTTCTCCCCAGCCGAATCCGCGACATCCACCACCCTGAAGCACTGCACTTTCGAACGTCACTCCAACCAGACTGTCCCTCCTCCCCATCACGCCATCGTCCTGCTAAACGCGGAATACATCCCGCCTTTTCCTGAACCACATTCCAAACAGCCTGCGATGTACTCAATCGCACCCACGCAGAAACTGTGCATGCCCAGAAGACGGCGGACTCTCTTGCCAACGGCGTTTGCATTGGATATATCACGAGCGAGGCGGAGGGGAATCCTACCCGGAGGAAAACAGCGTGTTGCTAAAGTATAAAAATGCCATCCAGCTCGCGTTCTTAAGGCGCATCATGGAGCTGGATTCCAACAAGCCACGGGAAAGGTTTGTCATCGACGAGGAGCGCGCGGAATTTGGCAATGATCGCTGTTAGGAGGAGAGTGGACGACGAAAGTCTGCATACGGCACATCTATTGGAGCCCGCCGTAAATGGACTCGCCACCAGTCGCGACGACAGAGTACATAGTCCTACCTGAAGAGTCAAATATGTAACTTGGGGATGTCCTCATCACAACACAATTGTTTCCCAATACGCTCAATCGATACTCCGCTGAAGCGACGACGACCATGCAAACATGATACGAGCGTGTTTGGGGAGGGTACCCACTACGAATGTGGTCAGGACGCGATGATGATGGGGTGGATGCAAGCCTAACATACAGACCACAAGTATCAAGCTAGGTTGGTGGAGGCCTTCTTTCTTTGCTTTCAAACATGCAATCCGACAGACAGTCGTCGAGTTGCACGCGATGTGTGTAATACTATCGAAAGATAGGTGAAATGCAGAATATGTTGAATCGATGGACTGACCTTTTCGCGGGAACGATAAAACCCAGGGGTGATCCAGATGCTAGCGTGTTTCCACCAGTCACTATCTACGCCATTCAAGGACCACCTCGTCTGATATCGCGTCCATACGTATCAGGTCTATTAAACAACCAACGTAAGCGAACAACCACGAGCATATTAAGATAAAGAGCGCATACCAAGAAAGACCGAACCCGTTACGATCCTCTGAGCACGCCTCGTAGATGGATAACACACCCTTCTCGCTCCGGACCCTACGTCGTTTGGACGTTCACAACGAGACACGACCTCAGAAGTCGCGGTCGTCACCATATGCTCACCAGCTGCGGCGTGTTTAAACATAACGCCAACCAGACTGTTCCTCCCTGTGATGCCATCATGGAGGTAAACGTAGAATATATCGCACCCCCTCTGGACGCAGACGGCCTCAAGCGCTCCATTTATCCAGGCCATACCGTCGTGGTCGTGTCCCAAGCCGCCTTTGATATCCTCAATCGCACCCCGAAGCCCATATTCACGGCGACCGTTTGTGCTCACACACAGACGGCGGACTATCTCAACAATGAACGGCAGGTGGTGTTTGTCTTAGATAGTATCACGAGAGAGGCGGAGGAGGCCACAAAGAAAATAGCGCGGTGCCAAGAGAACGATACCCAGTTGGCGTTCGTGAGGCGCATGACGGGACTGGATTCCGACAAGCGCTGGGGCAGGTATGGGAAAAGGTTTGTCGTTGACGACGAGCGCGAAGAATTCGGCGATGATCATTTTTTGAGGAGAGGGAGGAGGATGGTAGTCTGGATTTATTTTATCACCTGGAGCAGTGGCTGGCGCACCATGGGTGATACCTAAAACGCACGTCGCTTGCACTATTCACACTAGTGAGCATCCATTGGCAAATCTATTCATCGTGTAGTACTTACCCTGTTGACCGCACGCACGCCACTAGTTCGCAACGAAGTACATATCGTACTGATATGGCGGAATTGAAGCAAACATATCACATTTTGTGAAAGAACCACAATTGTAAAGAGGCGTGAACATAGGCCACGTCTCGTGGTTCGAAGATCTGAAATTTGTTTGAACAATTTACATCGGGTTGAACGCAAAAGCCTGCTCACGTCTTCCTAACACCGACAAGCGACGCCTAAGTACACGTCTCTGATCAGGGGTGCAATGACAATCCATCAAGTCTCGCGAAGAAAGCACTCATAGTGAGGCGCGAAGCGTGCGATAAATCGACAATCCAGAGGTTGGTTTTCCTAGATGAAGGTAAAGAAGCATCGCAGACGTCCAGTAAATCGCCCCCAAGGACATGTCATATTTGAGACGGTGCCACCGCGAGTCCTTTACATCCGGGTCGTCGACTGTTTCTTGAGCCTGGCTATGGCATACTATGCGCCCGAGCGCGCCGACGACTTTAGATCAGAGTGGGGTACTGGCGCATAAAGACGCGGCTACACCACGACCGCCACAGAGGTCCAAGCAAACCCAGGTGCTAGTCTGCGACCAGGGATACAAGCAGTCATTAATGACATCCCAGCGAGATATCGTTTTGTTAGGAGTTACGTCTGGCGTCGTTTAGCCTCGCATAGAATTTCAGTCGAATGACAGGGTTGAGGTAGCGCGTAAGGATGAATGAAAAGCAGAGATTCCGCGATGCCAGGTGATCCTGAAGGGAATTGAGCTCGGGGCATAGCAAGCTATAGAGATTGACAAACATTCCTAGTCCAACCAAGTATCACCGCGCATTTGTATAACAGCCGTCAGATGGCGTATGGATGGGAACGACGTGGGAGGGGCAGTACTAGAAGACGTTGAGGTTGAACGCCAGGCGGGTAAAAAACTAATAACGACGTACCGGATTCATGAGCTTGCCCTCGCCGATGTCATTCGGCGAGATTTCCAAAGCTTGGCGCGAATATCCACAGGAGGACGGATATTGGACGATGAACTTTGGCGGCATGGTGGCGGGCAGGATACGAGAGTCACGTCTCAGGCCAATGGAATACATTTGAGAGCACCGAATTTGTCCAGCTATTGGAGGTGAGGAAAGTCATATGGACTAGGTCGTCGCTCGCCAATTACCATGTATCCCGCCAAAGAGCCTGCGCGCTTGTCCATTAGAGGGTGCCTGGAGCAGATTCCCGTTGACCACGGTGATGCAGCTGTCCGGTCGACGCTGATACAGAGCCGAATCATACCAGCATAGGCTAGGTGTGACGAGGAAGAGTAGAACCGCGAACTGTGAACAGTGAGGGGATGGCAAGAGTTATTGTGTGAAGATCATGGTGGTAGGAAGCAAGCAAGAAATGGTGACGCGGTCATGTGAAATGACGATTTTCACGGCTCGGAACAGTTGAATAGTCACACATTCACTATCGTACAGATAGGTACTTACATCCACTATGCATATACATTATCGATGTCGCTCGGATTAACAGCACATTCTAGTTCTGCCTGTGACGTCAACTGGAGGAAAATGTCTGGCCACTCTGCTCGCATCTGAACATACAGCGAACGTGGAATCTGCACCTTTTTGAGATATCCGCGATGGTCCTCCGTGGACCGTGAATTATATTCCAAGGTTCCAGTCTCATTCGTGGTCGCAGGCTGCCCAACGCCATCCACGACAACAGTGCCCGGATCGTTCGCATCAGCTGTCTCCTCGTCCTGTTCCCCCTCTGCCGTCACAGCTGGCAGTCGGGAATTTAGCATATCGAAAAGCCGGTCGATATCATCGTCTAGAGTAGGAGCAAATTCGCAGTCGCCGATGTCCAAGAACTGCAGACAAGGCAACCTGGGAGGCAACTCGTCCTGGATTTTATCGAGATTAAGCCCATCACAAAACTCGACTGTTATGTTGAGATCATGAAGGCGCAAAGATTCAACATGATGGGTAAGCGTGAGGAAATCCAATATACGCTGTGTGTTCTCCACATGTGAATTCATCTTGATGAGATTCCCGAGCGGGAGCGGCGAGGTTGGAAAATGGAGCACCGATTCATCGTCATATACGAGTGTGAGTTCCGATAGAGCGGGGATTGTCAATGCGGAGAAAAACTCCTTACTACGGCCAGGGGCATCTTTGCTCTCAGTAATGGTAAGGCAGCGAAGCTTCGGAAGTGAAATGGGATTGTGAATGGGAGTCTGGACTGAAGTGGCAAGCACGTTCAGAACTTCCAAGTCCGCCATGGTACGCAAACGGTTCAAACCATCGGGGTCGAACGCCGGGAAAGACATAATAGAGGTGACCTGTGACCAAGGAAACACAACATGCTCGAAGGCGCGCCAGGGTATATCATCGTCTACCTCCAAATGGCGAAGAACGGGTGTGCTCGCCAACTTGAATACATCAAGGCTTCGATGCCACTCGCCCTCCAGTTTGTACTGTTGGGAAAGGGTTTGGAGCATTAAGAAATTGTTTCCGGAAAGGCGCTGCAAGGATACCCGTGGAAGGTTGACTTCCAGATAGCGCCAACGAGGTATGCTGGCTTCGAAAACTGGCAGGACTGGATGGTCCTTGATACTGATGTCGCTGCTGAGACAGACCATCATAGGAAGACCTCTCGACCGCTCAGTAAACAAGCACACTTTGTATGCGCACTGATGATTTGAGATGTGCCCTTCGTGCTTGTCGAAATCCAGCAAGAGATATGTCCACAGCCGAGGTAAATTGACTGCAAGATTCCTCCAACGACGAGAGACGCGAGTTAGAAGCCAAGGAGCTTCTCGAGGGTCGAGTGAGTCGGGATCGTCGATCAAGCGTTCTGGCACTATGCAATGACCGAATATTTCGGCTAGAAGCTCGTCGGGGATGGAACGCATAGGATGGAGAAGGGATTTCGTGTCTTCGAGACGCGTCTGTGCTTGTTCGCGTGCTGCGAGGAGGTTCTCCAGCAATTCCCGTGCCTGGACAATCTTCGAGTCCAGATCTTCAAGAGCAGTGCGCGTGTCCTCCGCAAGAGTGCGGAAGGCGGAGATCTCCACGTCAAGAGGAGGATGGTTCTGACGGAGAAGTTCCTTCTACGCGTGCTGTGCGCGGCTCGACGGTGTCCTTGGGCTGAAGCAAACGAAGGGCGCAGTTGGGACAACGGTTAATAGTGGCTGTATCCGTCATGCCTAGAATCCAACTGGTTTCAGCTCGATGTCGCACGATTTAAACTCGGGGTTTCACCTGTAAGAGGCTTTCAACTTTCAAGAAGAACAAGAACAAGTGTTTGATGAGAGTAAGCTAGTACTAATAATTAGTCTTGTGCATGCCTTGAACATAACTGAAGGTAACTAACCCCAAGAGGACGCGTTACCAGAAAACAAAGCACCTCGACAATAAATTTTCTCGAGCGAGTTCGTCGCAACCTAATCTGTGTGTCAGCTACGAGCTCCGATCTACCAGAGAGATGAAGATACCGGTCTGCCGACTAACGAATACTTCTTAGCCGTCTAAGCACACAACGGTCTCAACTCGAGATGATCGTCAAAGAGAAAGGGAGGAACGCCCACGTGCTCCCAAAAACAGGCCGAGCTCGGCAAACCCTCCAGTTTGCGCCTCGTCGTCGTTGTCGGCGGCGCTGGGTAGGCGTCAGTAGTCGCGGAAGTAGAACCGAGTTTCGAAGAATTTGAGTCTCGGTCAGTCAACCCTACGGAAAACGACTGCTCGAAATCATGGGCATTGCTCAAACGATTGCATTTTAGTAGATACTCGAATTCCCTAGATACATCATACGCCAACTATCGAAATACACAGCACTAAAAATCGATGTCCTTCATACTAACACCACATTCTAGCTCTACGTTCAATGCCGCCATAAGGATAGGGTCCTGCCTCATGAGGACATACAACCAACGTGGGATCTGTAGCCTTTCCAGACACCTGCGATGGTCCTCCGAGTCCAACCGGGATCTGGCATCAAATTCCATTCCAGCCTCATCGTTCACACTGGCTGCACTCTGCATATCGCTAGTATGACGGGAAGCAGTAGCCCTGACTGTCTCCTCGCCGCCTGCTGGACACCGGGAATGTAACATCCAGAAGAAGGGGCTGGGATTATCGACTGTAGGAGCAAATTCGGATTGTCCCATGTCCAAGAACCGAAGACATGGCAGCCTGACAGGCTGCCCATCCGCGGGCTTATCCAGATTAAGACCGTCAATAAACTCGGGTGTCATTCCAGGAGTAAACCATTGGACACGGCGGGTAAGAGTGAAGAAGTTTAAGAGATTCTGGGTGTTCTCGACATGCGAGTGCATAACACAAGCGATATAAAGCTTGGTAAGGTTCTCGAAAGAAGTCGGGGATGTCGGGAAATGGATGACCGGGGCGAGGGATGGCAAGAAGACGACGGTGAGTTCAGACAGTGCGGGAATGGTCAATGCAGATAAAAACTCTTTGCTACGGCCGGGGACCCTCAAGGATAATAAGGTGACGAAGATTCGGGAGGGGGACAATATCGCGGATCGGAGTGTAGTTGTCGTCCAAGTCGAGATCGACCAGGAGATTCTTCAAGTTGGTCAAAGTACATAAAGTTTTCAAGGCATCTGCGTCAAAGACCGGGAAACACGCCAGAGAAGTGATACAAGGCCAAGGCAGTGCGACTTGACCCAGACCTCGCCAGGAACCACCGGTCGGTACATGCAAAGTCCGAAGGACAGGCGCACTCGCAGATTTGAATACATCGACCTCTACGTTCCCGTCATCCACATGACGATTGCGTAGGGTGAGGTATGAAGTGTCAAAAAGTTGTTGTCGGAAAGGCACTGCAAGGATGACCGTGGAAGGTTCTGCCTCCAACGAGGAAGGCTGACTTCGAGCACGGGAAGCACAGGATGGTCCACGACGCTGTTCTCGCTCCCTAGGTAAACCATGATGGGGAGGCCTTTAGACCGCTCAAGGAAGAGCCCCACTTTGTATGTGCATTGCTGATGCGTGATACATCCCACATGCTTATCGAAATCAAGCAAGAGATATGTCCACAGCGGAGGTGAATTTATCGCAAGCTCTCGCCAGCGACGACAGACGCGAGTCAAAAGCCAAGGTGCCCCTCGTGGGTTGAGCGCATCGAGCTCATCAACACGGTAAGTTTTTGGAATGCAATGTCCGAAGATCTCGATGAGCAGTGAATTTGGGATGGAGCGCATGGGGTGGAGGAGGGTTTTCGTGTCTTTAAGGCAGGACTGCGCGCGCTGGCGTGCTGAGAGGAGTGTCTCTAGCAATTCTTGTGCCTGGACAATCTTCGAGTCTAGGTCTTCGAGAGTAGTGCGCGTGTCGTCCGCGATTTTGCGAAAAGCCGGCAGCTCCACGTCAAGCATCTCAATGACGTGTCTTGGACGCCTAAATGCTCGAGAAGCGGGCGATCGCGCAATATATAGCGTTCAACATCATGCTCCTGAACTATGCGACGCGTCCAGATCACAGACCGCTCCGCCGACATTGGCAAACATCCATCTGTAAAAAGCGATCCCCGATGCAGCGTGATTGAAGGAAACGACGTGGAAAACGCCTGCTCCCATCGCGCAGCGAGTCTTTCTAACAGTACACATTAACCACAGGTACATATCAAGAGATAAATGCATGCAAGAAACCTTACCAAAGTATCTCTAATAACGGTAGATAAAGCCACAAAGAACACCGAATCAGTATCCCAAGAACTCAAACATCCCTTCACGCAACATGAATCCCATCGCCCCCGAAGCCATTAAACTCTTGATACTCGTCGAAGCGTAAGACGTTTATCGTCTTGGAACGTAACTCGAGAGAAATCATCATGATTTCTAAACCGGCGGAGAATTGTTCGGGAACCGGGCCTTCGAGGATGCGCGCACTCGGTGGGCACAAATATCATGCGGTAAGACTGGTAGTTGTCGTTATAAGCCGACTCGCGCGGGGCGCATACACCTTCACCGCGAGCTCCGAGAGGTCGCTGAGCGTTAAATCCCAGAGTATGGAAGAGATGAGTTACTTCCGGCGGTTCGAGTACCAAAGCCTTGTCCGATTATAGAGGTCACGATAAACCTTGGGAAAACGAAAATGAACGAAATCGTGAATAGCGGGGGGAGCGCCTGCGACGCTGAATGAATGTGTTCGAGTCCTGGTTGCCAAACGTCCGACGAGAGTCGAGAAAGGCCATCGGAAACCAGTACAGTAGATGTCAAGTCTTCAACTCTCTCAAAGACAACCCTCCCTGAGCAATGTCAACTACACCGTCGCTGTACGGATAGCACTCATCCTCACCAGCCGCGCATTTCGAACGAATCGGCACCCGAATAGTCAAACGTCAGCCCTAAGCACGACGGCCAGAGCATCAGGGTGGGCTAGAAAAAAGAAATGGTTGAGAATGCCGTGAGATCAAACATGTGAGACGACAGATACGTACTGCCAATTTAAAAAATCACGCCCGAAAAGTCTCGTCCTGCATCACCATGTCCAGCGCGAATGTTCCCTCTGCCACGGCGACGAACAAATTGTACGGCTGTACCTGCGGCCAATGCGTCGGTGGCTGGCTTTCGCCTCGTATAATCTACCGACTCCGGTGTAAGCCTCCCACATTCTATTCGGCTCGTTTCCTCTCATCTGAGTCTACGCAGGCGAAGCAGGAAAGCTCAACACTATCATGCTCCATAGCAATCTCTCTTTCGAGCGGTACGCCAACAAAACCATGCCAGCCGCAGAAGCCATCATGCGACCAAACGCGGAGTTCATCCCGCCACCTGTGTATGCGCACGGCCTCGAGTTGTCGCTTTATCAAGGCTACGCCACCGCGTTCCTGGCCGCGTATAATCTCCTCGATGAAACTCCCACGGTGGAGTTCACGACGGCGACGGTACGCGCCCATGCGCAGGAGGTGTATGCTGAGGATATGACAAGGTTTTTTGGATAATGGCGGACAGGTGGCGTGGGCTTTGGACCGTATAACACAAGTTGTGGAGGAGGAGCCATTTACGAAAGAAGACGAGGCGTTGCCAAAGTGCAAGAACGATGACCAGTTTGCGTTCGTAAGGCGCATGATTGGATTGGATTCTGATAAACGCTGGGGGAGGTATGGTGGTGGGAGCAATGATGAAGATGAGGAGAGGGAAGAGTTTGGAGACGATTTTTTTTTTTTGGCGGGAGGATAGCGATGACGATGGGGATGGGGATATGGATATCGCGTTGTTCAGGCGCTTGGAGCAGAGGCTTGCGCAGATGAGGTGATACTATTCGGTATGGTTAGTTTCTATTGGGTGCGTTCATATGTCGTGATACGTACTTCTGTATGCGATCGCAACGTTCCCAAGGGATGCGGTTATCATGTGTGTAAGGGAAAACATTCCATAGCTCTTGGGCTGGACAAACGAAATGCTGGATAGTCTCTTGGCTGGCGTCCCACGGCCTTGGTTAGCTGTAAAGTCCAATATCTTGTCGAAAGCAAAAACGCTGCATCAGAGACGATGAAGCGTGACATGAAGCAGGGGGGGGAAGACCCGTAGGTCCTCCATCGAGAGGATGGTGGTAGGAGGAGAGAAAGACGGCATGCATGTGACCTGTCATGTGATGAACCGACCTTTACAAATTCCTTGCGCTCACCATGACGGAGTCGCGAAGCCCAGTCCAAGTATGAAGCGTGTTCTGAATCGAAACTCCTACAACGCTGTTCGGAACCAATCTGGCTTGCTTTTAAATAAGCAGTAAGTATCTCTCGGTCATTTGACGTGTTTGATTTCATTATTGTAGCTCACCCTGATGCGTCTCTGCCTTTCTCTGTTGTTCTGGCGGTTGGCGTTCGCCTGCGTGATTAAAGTTGGGCGGGTCGCATATGTCTCGGTCCTCGGATCTCCTCAAGTACCACTTCAGGCAAGCCGTGCTATCGCGCGCAAACAGTCCTTTCACGAGCCATCTTTAGCTTCAGTGTCATTTGACGTGTCATTCACCTGATGCTGGGAAAACTTGCATGCCGTCTGTTGCGCAAGCGCCTCGAGGCTTCGACGTTATCCAGAGCCCTCATCTTCCTCGACAGCTTCTTCAAGAAAGTCATCTTATAAGCCTTGTCTCCCACTCCTACTGGTAGGTCTTCAGACTAAGACTGCCATCATTCCAATTTGACGTTGACTCTTATAGTGCACCTCATGGCCGGTCGCTGTAAACACTGCCAATCTTCCGATGTCGGATATCGCAAAGGCGAGCAACTCGATATCGCACCGGCGCCGGTTCCCGAGATCGCGCGATTGCTCGCGACAAACGATCCCCCTTCTGCCAGTCAAGCGGAGGAGTTTCGGAGGATCCGCGTCGACGGCGTAAAGCGTTTAGCTGAGCTCGAGATGACGATCAAGGAGTTGCAGCAGACTCTTGAGGGCGTGGTGGCCGAGCGGGATGCCCTGACGTGCAAGGTGGAGCACCATCGCCTGGTGCTGAATCCTTTCCGCCGACTGCGTTTAGCTGAGCTCGAGACGATTATCGAGGAGTTGCAGCAGACTCTTGAGGGCGTGGTGGCCGAGCGGGATGCACTGACATGGAAGGTGGCGCACCATCGTCTGGTGCTGAGTCTGGTGCTGAATCCTGTCCGCCGACTTCCCACAGATGTCTTGCGCAAAATCTTCCTCTTCGCTTGCGCACGTGCCATCATGAGTCCTTCACGCTACTGTCCACACCTCTATCCAATCCGACCCACTCTGCTTGCCGCCGTATGTCGCTCATGGAATGATATTACGATGACCTTCCCGAAGCTCTGGCGGCAATGCCGTGTATTAGTTCCCGCATTGGGGGAAAGCGACCAGCGATTATATATTTCATATGACACTACCGTTTGCGATGAAGCAAAGGAATTTCTGAACGAGCCAAAGAAGGATGACTTTCAAGTTGGCACTGCAACGGCCTTTGCTCGTGCGGCTTTTTGCCCCCTCTGGATCGACCTATACTTGGAAAGCAGGTTTTTGGCTACCGCTCCCTCCTACATCCTGCTTCTGTCCATTGCTAGTCGCATCCAGCGAATCTGCATTTGGACTAAAGATCTCCACATCTACGACTCCCCAGAGTTCCTCCAATTCACTCATCGTCTAACGTCAGTGGAGTCCATGGAGTTGCGCATAACCCGCTTCGACGGTGCTCAAGAAGTACCCACCTTTTCTGCTCCACACACTCTACGACATCTTACCATTCCCCCCCATCCCGTACTCTCCAACCCAGGTGCCAATCTCAACTGGAGTCACCTGGAAAGCCTTGTCCTTCGAGGCCTATACAGACATGCAACGACACATTCCACTCTTGTTATTCTTGCCAAAGTGCACAACCTACGTCGTCTTACCTTCTCTGGTGACAGTCCCCGTGGAGAGGGTGAACATCGCGCGGTAGTAACCCTTGCTCATTTGACAGATCTTGTCATTGAGAGTGACAGGTCGACTTACCCGAACAATGTGATGGCCAATATTAGCACTCCATCCTTGCAGTGCTTGGTAATCAGGAGATGTTCGAGCAAGATATTTCCATACGTCGAGGAAATGCTTCAGAGATCAGGCTGTACCTTGCTACGTGTTACTTTGCTGGGCCTTGGGACAGAGGCATACTCGAGCTATACTGACATTGATTCCGCCGACTCTCTGATACGTCAGTGTAGTCTACTCCAAGAGTTATCTCTCCTTTTCATCGATGCTGGTACGGAATCGATCACACGGCTTCTTTCCTCCCTAGAATCCCTTCGTCAGCTACGCGTCCTCGCCATTGACATTTCCTATGTTCGCGACTTTTATGTCGCGACCCAGGGGACCGTGGCTGATGGAATTCTGGCATTCTTGGAGTCTCGCCGCCGGCGAGACTCCAAGAGACTTGCTGATGCGCCCGACTCGGACACTGGTGCGGTAGACTTGGAAACGTTTACGCTGCATGCGCCGGCCAAAGAAGTATTTGACTTTTCGGAATGGCAGTACCAGCGCATCCGGGCACTGCGTGTGTCTGGCCTTTCATTCTACGTGTATCGATATCATAAATTGGATCTTAGGCTGTATTGAGTGCGATACCCAGTGGTCTTCGAGTCGATAGTTATGTCCGACTTGTATGATAAGCGTTATCTTATTTATGTTTAGTTGAACGACTCGATTGTAAGTAGCAAGGTCAATACACTGCTGTATCTCATAAATGTTTCCAAGCTTCTCATGACCAAAGCATAGTGCCAATCCTCGTGTGGGTGAGCCTACGACAGTGTTGGGAGATTTCGACTGGCCGGATAAATTTCAGCTGCTCGCGCTAGAACTGAAATGTGGCGTTACGTTGGGAGACAACTGTACTTAGTAACATGCACATCTTCCCTGACCTATCCTAGCCTGTACGATGGGGAGAATTCGAATATTTACTACAAGTTAAATGTTTCGAGTACTGTCCACGTTTTGACCTGTCTTTTCCCGAGTCCAAGGAGTTGACCGACAAATGTCACCAAAATCGAAGTCGCTTGGAATGGATTTGGAGTCTTCCATCGAAATTCGGTTCTCTGTTTACTTCCACGACCACAACGACGACGGCGAGGCGCAAACTGGAGCGTTTGCCGAGTTCGGCCTGTTTTTGGAAGCACGTGAGCGTTCCTCCTTTCTTTTCAACCATCATCTTCAATTGGAACCGTCTCCTCGCTTAGACTGCTAAGAAGTATCGCTTACTATTAGGCAGACCGGTATCTTCATTTCTCTTGTCGACTGGAGCTGGTGGCTGAGATGCAGCATACTAGGTTGCGATCGCTAGCAAGATTTTGTTGTCAACGCGTCGCTTCGCATTTGAGCAGCACGTCCTTTTCAAGTGAGTTACTTTCAGCTATATGTAAGCGATCTCGAAGACTAATCACCGGCACTAGCTTACTGTCGTCGAACACTGGGAGACTGTTAAGTACAGGTGAATTACACTAGCATTACATGTTGCTCCATTGAACTGAAACCAGTCGGATTCCAGTCATGGTGGATACCACGATCAAAAACTATTGTGCCAACTGCACCTGTCTTTTGTTTCAGCCAGTCGAAGAAGCTGATGGGACGCGCACAGCACGCATGGAGGAACTTTTTCATCAGAACCACCCTCCGCTTGACGTTGAGCTGTCTGCCTTTCGCAAGATGGTCCTCTACGCCAAAATCTCGCCGAACGAAAACAAAGTCTCGCCGAAGGATAATGGATTAAAATGCGCGAGCTGGAGCCGGTACGTCCTTTGTTAGTTCTGTTTTCCACATGGCGTTCAATTTCAACGTCAACGCCTTCTAGTACTGCCGCCAGGAAATTGGCTTTCTGGCCACCGGACGGTCTTATTCAAATGCAAAGTCATACTTTGTCCGACCAAGAATGTTTGTCAATATCCATAGCTTGATCTTCCTTGAGCTAAATTCCATCCAGGATCGAATCTATCTGTTCGTGCCTGGCAGTTCCCTCCTCCCAAAAATCCTTTGTGCAGTCCATACGCGTGCCAGTAGAGCTTGTCACTCGCCCATAACTATACAGACTCTGAACGCTGCAGGGAGACGTAATTCCGGACAACGAAACGACACCCTCCTTGGACGCCAATAGGCACAGTTAAAGACTGCTTGTATCGCTAGTAACGGTAGTGGAGCCTAGTGACGGTGGTGCCGGTGGGGGTGATATAGATGGTTAGTTCAAGTTTTATATCGCCTTTCCAAGCTTTCATCTCTTTCAACAGTATATTGGGTCCTACTCCGTTCCCTCCACATTCCCTCTCAGCCAGATCCAAACCTTCACCAACATCCACCACTGCCTACGCTCGCAGATCTCTTTGGCCTTACGACTATCCCCTCGTTTCATATTGCCGCACTACTCCGTTCACCTACGCCGATCGTGGTAGCAACGCTAAAAACTCGCTACGTGTCCGAATAGACATCTAGTCATTTCACATTTGTCTCACTGGTACGTTCGTTCGTTCCCACTTTCATCTTCCAACTCATTGATGTTCTAGGACATCGATCCGTCCACTCCGATCTTCCCCACGTTTCTTCCTCCCAGTTATCGAGCGATTGTGTATGATCTCTCGCCGTCAATGTCGTATGGTGTTCGTAGGTGCTGGCGACAGCAGTTCTCTGAAGCATTTGCCGTTACGTGGACCCGAAGTCTTCTCCACTCACTCGACCCATATTCCACACTTCCACACGACTACCTTGAACGCTGCAAGGAGACGTAACCCTGGACAGCGACCCCCCCTCCCTTTTCTGCGTAGGAGAAGTTAATCCTTGGCTCGTGGAGCCTAGCGGCTGCCTTCGCTTGGACTTGGATGTGACGGTGGCTGTGGGCGTCCCGCGTCTTATGGATACGTCGAGGGTCATGGGAAACCACCTCAGTTCTAGTCTTGTATCGCCTTTCAATTGCCAAGCTCACCTCTCTTTCAACCGTACGCCGAGAGATATCTTCCGCCTTACGTCTCATCGTCGTCACGAGCGTGGAATTCATATCAACTCAGTCGGTCGTGGTAGCTCTCTCAACGGAGGACGTTTTGGTATGTTCCTTCGCTACGGACCAGACTCTGAGCTTACAACTCATTGATGTTCTAGTATTTAGTACTCAACAATCTCGCGTCCTGATACCGACCCATCATGTTGATGACCATTCACTTCGAAATTCTCAGCGTTCCTTTCGGGTCCTCCGTCTACCTTTGTATACTTTGTTACCATCTCTGTACCACCCCCACGGATCGTTGCGCTTAGCGTCTCGTTCGATGGATGGATTTATCGCGGCCATCCGTGCCCAAACAAAGACATCCAAACCACCCTCGGGTGCTTATGGACGCCGGACTATGATGTGTCCCAACGCCGCCATCAACGTTTTATGGTGTTAGTAGCTGATTTTCTCCATATCTGTAACGTATTCTGACCGTCGTCTAGCATACCTTTCGGTGTCCGAAGCTGGTTACCTGTGGTATCGTCGTCCACTTTATTAGAGGATTGCTCGGCGTGCTAGCGGCGTACAAGCGATTATATATTCTGATCCCTTTTGGGAAGCAGCAGTTGAGCAATGAAATATGTATGTGGAGTCTTTGCTGCCAATCTAAAGCCGATGTTCATGCGATGTAGCACTGTATATATCTGTGGATACTACTCCTCGACGTTACCGGGCTGGAGAGCCTTACGTCTGCGGAAGCGGTTGAGCCCATCCATGTTCAGCATCTCACCCCACTTCCTCGAGATGCAGCAAGACGTACTTGGAGACAAGCTTGTTGTTTCCCCATAGACGGACTATGCCCAGGACGACAAGGCGGCAAGGGTTGGGAATTATCCTCGGGACGACGGCACACATCCGACGTTATCGGCCAAAAGCATCACCCAACCTAGGCTGAAACTGGAGTTTGTTGAGGGTCTCAGGCTCGATAAACTCGTGAACTGGTGACCATGTCCAGTGCGCTTCTTGGACATTCGTCAATGCGGATTTGGTCCTGCTCTACACAATGAGCCCGACCAGCTCTTCCAGATGTTGTATTCCCGACCGACAGCCGCAGGGGTGGAGGGGAAACGCGATGAGCAGGAGATGGCCAATACTAGCGATTCGTGTATGGACAGCATGGGGCCACAAACAAGACTGGAACTTTGGAATATGATCCAAGATCCAGGTTGGACTCGGAGGGCCTGCGCAGATATCTCGAAAAGGTGCAGATTCCACATCCGATGTATGTCCATATGAGACGTCACTGGCCGGATGTATTTCAGAAACTCACCTCGCAGCTAGAGCTCGAATGTGCCGTACTGCGAGAGATACTTAATTGACAGTGTACTTATCTGTACGATAGTGAAAATTTGTTGTTCGACTGTTTTGAGCAATTGCCATAGTTCTCACCAGAATTTTGCGATTGTCCCCTACAATAGATTGAAGTTATGCATCCCGCTTTCAGGTTGAAAAGAAAGACGCCACGCCTGTGACTTGTCATGTGAGGTGACTGTCCGGAGTTTCCAAATTGAGCCGACGTACCTTTACCTCCTCGTACCATGACGAACGCGCGAATCTACCTTCCATTCACCACGAAGCGCCCTTTGGATATCGATATGTATTTCTTGGCGTAGTAGCAGGAGATACGCAGGAAGGACGATAACAGCTTGCTGCTTGCAGGAAGATTTTGGTGGAGTACGGTCTACCAAACCAGTGCGTTTATTCGGCGTGATTGGGCTCAACTTTGACGCCTTCTAGTGACTGCTAACATCATGATGGAAATAGCTCCAATGTCCTCTGAATCTTTCGAGAATCGACGGTCCCCTTTGAAACGTTCCTCCACCGAACTCGTCAGGCAAAGGTCTATGCACAGGGCCGCGTTTCCTTCGCAGACAGATATCTGGACAATCCGGGATACACGCCAATTGGCGAGCGATGATTAGGTATGTCCCTTTACAGCTTCGTCTATATATCAGCATTGCTCATATCCAATAGCTGGACAGATTCGGGGGTATTCAAATGTATTCGGTTGGCCTTTCGTATCCCGCCACCATGGCGCCTCGCCAAGCTTTGGAGATCTCGCCGAATGACATCGGATTGATGTGGGTGAGGGCAAGCTCGTGGATCTGGTACGTTGTTATTAGTTTTGTACCCGCCTGGCGTCTAACCTCGACGTCTTCTAGTGCTGCCCCTAGCTCCCATGTCATTCCCATTCATACGCCATACGACGGCTGTTATGCAAATGCGAGCTTATCCTTGTTGGACTACAAATTGTTTGTGAAGCTCCATTCCTGTTCCTCGAACCCGCAGGCTAGGGTGGACTCTCTGATCTCTTTTTTTCGTGCCCCGCGTGCGCGCCAGATGTCGGTGGAGTCCTAGCTGTAGATCTGAGCATCCCCACAGTGGCTGTAGCCACAAAAAGTCGTTACAGTATCTGTGGGTGTAGCCACACTGTGGCAACATATTGTCAAGTGTATTACCCTATATAGGATGGACTGGCGGGGCCACCGCTGGATGGCGGGTGCGCCCCGGCATGTCCCTTTCTCCTTTTGGGAGGCGTGATCCATCATAGATCGCGGTCCCAATCCGCGGATAGCCGCTCGGCCCCTCGGCAGCAGCTCTGCTGTATTCGTATGCGTGGGAACGTTCACCGGCAAGGCCCGCGGGTATAATCGCATTGGTTGGGGGGGGGGGGCGGGGCGGGCGGGCTGGGCTTGGGATGGCCTGAATGTGGCGGATAAAGCATCTGACTCTCCAGACATCCCCAGTCTCGTCAGTGAACACCGGAAACCGTTACAAACCAGCGTCGTTACCGTTGTTCGCAGTACCGGTGGGTCCGAATCATATTGTGGCGCATTTTTTGTATCCAAAAAGGAAAAAAAAAATTTTACACCCCTCGCCGTATTGGTACGCAGCCACGACGCCATGTATTGAATAGAATACCAGCAAAAAACCGGGATACCGCTATACCCTGTACCATACCCGAATCCCGCCGTACCCCAACCCTGCATCGCAATAGGACAGACAACCTCCGTGTCATTGTCAATCCAAATAGTAGTCGCCAGCAGTCGCCGCGATTCTGCGCACTGCCCGTTCCTCCGTCCCGCATTCCACGATCATCCCTGAGTTCAGGCACCCCTGCCAGTCGGCAGCCTCGAGATCTGCGACATACGCGCGCGTTCAATGCTACTTACATACACGCAGGACTGGTCACATACCATCAGAAATTCTTGAGGTCGCTTCATTCCAGGCGTCTTCAGTCCATCATCGCACCGCCTCGATCATCGCACCCCGCTCAATACCATGCGGCCCAACCGCTTTCAATTCCCTACCCAGTCCACCTTCCCAGGCTATTACCGTCGGTGTCGCGTCAACTGTTCGTAGACGAGTAAAATGCGGTCGCAATAACGTGGATATGGGCGTTCGAGGATATGAGCCAAAACACTTTGAGCGCTGACGTCACAACGTTGCCGGCAGGCAATTCAACTTGTTCAAATTTGTGAACCCATACGATGCCACTCACTTTACAATGTACATCTACTATTCTATGCTACTTTCAGAGACATAAAAAAAACAGACTCCTTGTCCTCAAATTTTGCCAGCCTTCACCCTATACGCTTTTACCGACGAGCGAAAAGAAAGCCTGGCCTCGCTCACAGACAGTCGAACCCCCGAGCCGGGGCTAAAAATACTCTTGGCAAGCATGTGGTGGAGCCAAGCCGCTATGCCACGCCTCTACGTGAAATCATAAATCTGATGATATGGTAACATGCCAGTGATTTTCAGTCACTTAGAATTAATCCACACGTTCTTGTGGCTGTGTCCCCTCACTTGTCTCCCGCACGCACGTCGCACGTCGAGCTTTGGACCGGTCAAGTTAATAAACCAAGGTGCGTAAAATTTCTCATCAACATACATAAAACTAACATAAACAGCGCCCGACACGATGTGAAACCAGAGAAAGGGAGACTTAGGACGAGAGGCCGTAACGAGACCAGGCGACTCAGGCGACACAGAGGCTTTCCAGGACATGGGCGACGTCGTCAACGGCTGCCTCCCAGTGGTCGTAGTCCTGCTGACTCCCGTCGACGACAGTCAGGCCCCACCAGTACAAGCAAGCCACGACGCTCAGCATCCCGCACACTCCTCTAACATCCATCAAGTCCCATTCCTTTCCCTTCCCAACCCTACGAATCTTCCATCGTCCATTCTCCTTCTCGCGCCACTCTGGCTGCATACTATCGTACCAGCGGCTGAAGGCCCGCTTAAAACCCAACATCTCCCCCTCCTCCAATTTTCCGGGCATCTTGCTCGTCTTTGTGAGGCGCCCTTTCTTGATCCATGCGCTGAGCTGAGCAGGGCGCCCCGAGGCAGGCAGCTCGCCGGTTCCGTCCCATTCTTCCTGCGCCTCCAGCAGCACGAAGTGATCAAGGAGCTTGCGCCAATGAGGGCCAAGCGCGGTCGCCTCCTCGAAGAACTTATAGGGTGCCGCGAACCACCCCTTGGCGTCCGTCAGAGCCTCCTCCACTTCCATCTGGCGTTCTTCGGCGTCGGCGTCATCGAACTCGCTAGGGATTGGAGCCGCCTTCGCGACGACATCAACATCCATCGCGTGCCCTTCCTCTGGAACACCATTTCCCATTTCGACATCGCCATCAGCATCAACCACATTTCCCTTCTCACCCCCGGCAGCCAGACGTCCAGAACGACGGGGAGCGACCTCTCCCGTTTTCTCGTTGTCGCCACCGACAAATTCGTCATCGGGTCCCGCCGCCCCAGCCGCATTATCCTGCCCATCATCTTCTTCTTCTTCGTCGTCGTCGTCCTGACCTTCTTCCTCCATCCTGATCTTCTTTGTCGGACGTGGCCGCGGCCGAGTGGACCTAGCGCTGCGCTTTTTCGAAGCAGTCTTGTCAGGCCTGGTCTCGTCGTCATCCACAGCCATATTCGCGATCGTCCGTGCATCGATGTCCTTCTGCACGTCGTCAAGATCGAAGTCCAAATCTGGCGCGTCGCCTCGGATACCTCCAGCCACAACGGGCAATGCAGCGTCGGCTAGCTGCTGGGGCGTATAACACGTCTTCGCGAATTCGACAAAATATTCCTTGAAGGTCTTGTAGATTTCCGGCTTGTATTTCGTGACGGTCGTAGGTGGCGTTTGCAAGTTCTTGCCGCTGGACACGCTATTGAAATGACGGTGAGCACTTCGAATATCCACCGAAAAGAATAAACTCAACGTGATCACAGATACTTCTCCACCGTATGCGGGCATTGGACCAACAGCATTCAACACCATGTATAGCCCTGTCGACGCTGCAACCATCTCGATGATGGGCTGCAGGAAGAGGGGCAGCTGTTCGATGCATCTACCTCCCGTAAGTTTTGTATCTCAACATCCAAGAACACGACAACTTACTGGGCTCGTTCCGCAGGGTCCATTGAAGCCTTTGTCACCAGCCCTTCGTTGTGCTTGGCCTTGGCCTCGACGGCCGACGCCTTCGCTTGCTCCGCCCATTTTTTTTGCTCGGCCTCGGACAGCTCGGCGAACATCGCCCTCGCCACCTTCTGGCGAAATGGAGCACCTATCTTGCCAGACTCTTCGCCGTTCCTCACTGCATCAGCCCATTTTTTACCTACAGCCTCCTTCACCAGGACTTTATTGGCGACTTGCCACTCCTGGAACGGCTGTCGCGCCTTCTGAGGCTTCTTCGCGCCCGTCCACTGCGCCAGGAGTACCTTGAAGGGGTCGGGTAGCCTTGCAGCGGTTGTTCCGCGGCGCCTCGCAAGGGTCTTCCTTGCTCGGTAGCGGAACCACCTCTTAATAGCCTAAACGTCGACATCAATATATTGTGGCGCAGTACACACATTTTCACTTACTTCCTTCAACTGCTCTACCCTCTCGCGCTTGCGGACCATCTCGTCGTCGGATAGCTCGTCCACCGGCATAAGGACGTCCTCGCGCCACTCATTGAGCGGGAAAGGCGGCTCCTCGCAGTCGTCCAGCGTCCAGTGGAACTTTACAAAAAACTGACGGTAGATCTCGTCTAGGAGGAGCTCCTCCGCCGTGCTGCGAACGTCCTCGGGCTTCCTCAAGACGTCCAGATAGCGCGGCAGATAGGCGGTGAAAAACGTCTCACGCGCGCCGCTTGCCCAACCCCGGCGCGTCAAGCGCTCGTCCTTGGGTTTAGCAACATGTGGCTGCGTTTCCGGCGTTTCCGGCTGGGTGTCGACTGTGGGGACGGACATTGAGAACGGTGAGGCGAGGTGCAAGCGACGTGTCAAAATCAGGTTTTGTGGGTCAAAGCTGTCCAAGCTAGCACGATCAATATGGCCTTTGCAAGTTCATCACGTGAGCATGAATTTCATCCTTCTTTCCTCCCGGCTGTCGCTAATCGCTTTCAGTCTCCACCATTTTAAAAAAGGATACTTTCGCGATAAGTCTTTGCCCGCCCTAGCCAGATCTGTGGCTACCATCGCCTCTCTGCCGCGATCTCCGCATTGTGAACCTAGCCTTTGTCCCTGCACCGTCTAAACGGTTATCGCCTGGCTCAGATCGCGCACGTTGTCATTTTAACGCCCACCCCCGTCCCCCCCCTGTTCTCTGTCTCTTATCGCGTCGCAGCCTCCAGTGATGGCCACCCACACCGGCGCCAGCCTCTCACAGGCAATTACCATCGTCGATTCTGATGAAGAAGCGGGCGGTCTCAGCGACGACGGCGACTCCACCGACGATGGGAGTGCCTCCGGTGACAACCGTAGCTGTAGGTTTTAGCCTACTGCACCGTTGTAGCCACAGAAAATAAAGGCAAACGCACCGTTATAACCACGCTGGTTATAACGGTGCCATATACGCTACATACTAGCAGTATGGCTGGGCCAACCCTCCGGGCTGTTAACGGGTGCACCGAGCATCTCGTCAGCCGATCACGGCTCAGCCGCTACCGCGCCTCCACCGCTACCACTTGCTCTCGCGCTCAGCGCCGTCCCGCCCCTCACTGTCGGTGTATTTCCCAAAATGGAAAAACCAAAAAAAACCTGATCACGGCTCCGCCGCTGCCGCACCTCCCTGATACCACTTCCTCGCGCTCGCGCTGTCCCGCCCCTCGCCGTCGGCGGATTTCCCAAAATGGATAAAAAAACAAAAAGTCGATTCCGCGAAAAATAAAGTACATGTAAACTACACCATCGGCATCGCCCACTTCTCGCCCTCGCCACTTTCCAACATCGTCCGCACATCTTCGAGCACATCCGCATCAACGGGACCAGCCTTCTGACCGCGCGCCGGGGTTTCCCGAAGCCAACACTCCTGGAACGATTTCGCAATACGACGTCGGTCATGCGCCTGGCGCCGTGCGTATGCGCTTGCCCCATGACACAAGGACGGCTCCATGTCTCCCCAGTCCTTCTCCGCATACTTCGTCCACACACGCTCATCGTGATCCAGCGTCCTCAACACGCGCCGCATCTCCGCCTTAAGAATCCCGCATTCCTCAGTCCATCGTGTCTTCCTCGCTAACGCTTTTGCCCATTCAATACGCACACCTGTCTAACTGTTAGAAAACACGGCAAATCTCGCGAGAACTTGAACTTACATTCATGCAGATATGCATCGGAGTCCTTACTAGGCCCACCCCCAAATGACCAAATCCAAGAAATCACCTGGCGTGACTCTCCTGTGCTTCCACCCTCCTTCGCGTTTGTGGCTCCAGCGTTCGTTTCACGGCCCGGCCTCGCACCCAGACGCGACAATTTCTTCGTCGCTTGTGCGTCTGACTCCGCCACCACTGGTAAGGAAATGTGTTCGGACAACAGCTCCTTGTACTCCGGCACTTTGTCTGCTCCTACCAAAGCAACCAAACTCGCGCGCGACCGGCGGTATTTCGCAGCTGCTTCCTCCACACGCGCTGTCAGCGCCACAATCAACGTCGCGGCACGGCTGGTCTCCCGCTGCCCCATAACGTGGGCATTCCTATAATTTTTGAAGTGACGTAGAGCCATCAACCGAGCCCGCAGACTCTCCATGGCGTCGTGACATTTCCCCTTGCGAAGAGCGACTTCAGCATCATACAACTTCTCTGCGCACATACCCTCGACTTTCTCGCCGCCATCTATGCACTCCGAAGGCAAAAACAGCTTTGTCTCCTCCGGCAGGCGAGGACCCGGCATTCGAGATTCCCACTCTTCCAGCAAATCGACGGCGCCTGGCATGTGTATCGTCTGATGAACCCGGAAGCGTTTGACCTTCGCCTCGAACGCCTTGCTCCGTTCGTGGATCTTGCTCTCGCGCGCCAGTGTTAGGTTGACCTTGGTGCTACGATCCTGTAAAAGACGAGATCTACACAATAAATCAGGACACTGGGAACATTTCGAAGTAATCACTTACTTCGTCTCTTCCAGCTGTAAACCCATGATGATGAATGCCACACCCGATATCCGCTTGAAGTTGCCATGTGGTTTCTTCGCCGCTTTGGGCTTGGGATTGGCAGCTTTCCCTTTCCCTTTCCCGTTCCTCCTTCTCCGCGCAGCCCGTGTAATCTTCTCGTCCTCGGAGTCGCTCTCGTCGGACGCGTCTGACTCGCCCTCATCGACATCGGCTTCATCTTCCGCTCCCTCCTCTTTCTGCAGGTCTGCCCGAACCTTCTGCTCCGAAACCTTCGCTAGCCCAGATGGCGCATAAGGACTTGGTTTGGTAGGGTCGTCCAACCAATCGTTCACCATGCGCTTCCAATCGCCCGCTAATACGGGGTCCAGCGAGTCGTTCATCGCCAAGAACGCTTCCACTTGTATACCTCTTTCTTCTGTCGCAATTCGTAAACGCCGTATCAGTGTATTCCCTAGACACCAAGTCAATATTGATGTACTCGGCAAGCCAAAAAAAAACGTACCCAACCCAATGTTCTTCTCGAAGTTGACTTGATCCATTTTATCTTCGTGGTCGTCATGTCGTGCGCCTGGGTGTTCTTCGCGCGTGATGTAGGAAAGCGGATTCAATAAGTGCCAATACCGTTCAATTCCTTCACCATCGCTCTTGCCGACGCCGACTTGATACTTCATGCTCTCCTTTGTCTCACAGCTGACCTCGTGTACGTTCCCATGCCAGATAGGCAGACCGAATGACAACTCTGGCAAAGCAGTAGACTTGACACACTCCGGGAGTGATTCGACACGTTTGAAGAAGTTCTTGCGGTACTGACAAGCGATATCGTAGGTAATGGTAACCTGCTTCAGACGCAGACGGCGGAGAATCCAATGAAGAACGAAGTCCGTGTTTTTGTACCTGCAAATGTAGTTAAGTTTTGCGTGCACATCATTCCTGTCTAGGGAAGACCAACCGTTCACCCTTCTCCAAATCTCCCATTCCCAACATGATCTCATGCCGAGTACACGCGACGCCGAGTACCCCAGTCCATCGCAGGCCGGTTGAGAACTTGGTGTCTTTGAACAGCAACGCTGCGAACGCTATGCAGCTCGATACCTAAAAAAATAAAAATTCATCAGTTCAAAAATCTAGTCCGGCTCAAAATGATTTACCTCTTCATCTGTTATATAGCTCCGCAGCCAGTCGTGGTACTCTTTGAAGGGAACTTGAACTCCCAGCCCGGAGTATAACGGAGGATCTTCATGAGCGGCCGCGCGCATCTTGCACTTCAATTTGAAGTTGGCGTCTATCGAGAGGATGCGACGATACTTGTATCTACAAAATTTGATCAGCGAAATAAATCACAGGTATGAATCATTGACTTACTGCTCCGCTGCTGGGATGTCATCCCAATTCTCGGGCATATTCACACCTACTCGAGGACACGCCCAACACTCCACCGCAATGGCACCTGGCCCCGCCGCGTCCAAACCTCCTTCCTCGTACACCACGCCAGAACGTCTCACGCGCTGCATGAAATTAACCTGGCGCGACATTCTCGCAAACGCTTTGTACCGATCCGGCGTATAATCAGTACCATAAGGGTTGGTCATCCTCTCCAGAACCGTGACGAAGTCTCTAACCGAAACCGTTGCAATAGACTTTAACCGACGGTACATGGAAAGGACTTCCATTGTGGCGCATGTCTGGGGCGTGTGCGTCGTGGCTGGATACCATCCGACTCGCATGAGCTGTTGCCAGTCGAAGATACGATCGCCTGCGGAACAACGACAGAAGAGTACTCGCACAGTGTGCACGCCGTTTGTGTGTATGACAGTCATTGAGCGTTCCGTCTTTTCAGGATGGGGACACCGTCCTCCTCCATGTCCGAGTTGGAACTTGTGACCCAAGGCATGGAGAGAAGTCGTATCCCACATACCATCCCGCCAGACCTATAATTCTCTGTTCATTTGTGATTTTCCAAGCTAACAAATGACTTGCCTGAATAACATGACATGGAGATCTTTCGTGGCGCGCAATACAGCACGCTGCACACTCCAGGAATTCTCCGCACGACTGGCAACGATATAGAGGAAGAGTCTGCGACATAGGCTGGTTGCAAGACACGCAGCGAGGATCGAACAAGGCGTTTCCTAGTCCGTGGCGACGTAATGTCTCCATTATCATGGCGTTGCGCCAGGGCATCCATTCTTGCATAGGATCGTCCTGAAATTCCGCAACTTTAGATACGCGCAGTTAGCCAAAAATCTGAACTTACCGAACTTTGGTAGCGCTTGCGCTTTAAAGTACCAGTCTCTGTCTGGTCATTCATGTCTTCGTGGTCGTGGGGGTCGTCTCTATGTCCACCACGGGTGTCGTCGTCGTCTGGACGTCCCACAATGGGCTCAAAATCGTGGAATGGTCCGGCTTCGAGCGCTCCCGGTCCCTCGTCATTCTCTTCTAGTCGAAGGCGCTTAGCAGCGGGGATGGAGCGTGTGTCTATTCCTCCGTCATCCCGGAAATGGAAAATGTGGTCTCTGGGAAGCTGGGTGGGAAGCTGGGGTGGAGGCTGGGGTGGAAGCTGTGATCGTGCTGGACGCGGCATGGTTTGGCTTCTGGACGGTTTGACACTTGGTCGGCCTCGTGGACGACGAGTGGAAGGTGGAAGAGCAGTAGTTGGGGAAGGAACGCCGGCTGGGATGGAAGGAAAAGAATGAGGATTAATGGGTACTCCCGTCGCAGTCGATGCAGATGGACCGGCCTGGGGAACGTTACTAGCCCCAAAAGCACCCAGTTCGAACTGCCGTCGTGTGTTCCATTCCTCTGCTGAATGGCGGCGGTTATCCCAAGTTGTAGCGAGACGCTGCCGTTGGCGGTTGTGGGAATGTGACATATGTCGAGTCAATGGGAGGACCGCAAGTTGGGGGGGTCAGATACGTGTCTCGGCCAGACATTTCGAATGTAGGGAACGCTAGGCACACGGATAAACCCAACATTCTGGGAGCGTTCTTACGGACGCAAGATTTGCTGTGAGGGCGACAAGCAAAAGTCATCGGCGATCATTTTTCACCAAATCGGGACGGAACATTCTTGGTGCTAATAACTATCTAGGGAAGTCTAGTGATCTAATGTTCGTCGCGATGGACCGGGCACGCATAAGCTTTTAACGCCGTTTTCATGACCAGCCAATCGTCGCTCTCCAGCTCCAGAGCCGCCTTCACCTGCTGCCGAATTTCTTGCCTACTGTGGAAATCTAACGCGAGATTAATCAGGTCTTCCTGGGTGTAGACACCCATAACCAGAAAGGCCGTCTCTTTAGTGCTGAGATTCACATCGCGTAAGAAGTCCTTGACAGCATCGTGCAAGCGCCGTGGATCAGCCGGGACAACGTAGTCCCCCACACTAGCTTGTTTTGCGACGTCCGGCATAGATAGACCTAACGAAGTAACCAATGAGTAAGCTCGTAGCGAATAAATCGGTAACAGTGATCCACTTACGTTGTCCTCTAACATGAGCACCCAGGAGATAAGACCGAGGCAGAGGACGGGCTTTGCGAAGTCGTGTCTCGATGCGCCTGTTGAATAGGTAAGAACCCACAGAACGTCGACAAAATATATATACTTCTTCGAGGATACAGGCGTCGACGGGGGCTCCAGAGGGAGCCGGCCTCTAATGACCTTGGGACGTTTGTTGACGGGTTCGCCATCTTTGTCCTGTTCAACCTTGGTGGTCGGTGCGTCCTCCGAACGCGTTGAAGACGCAACCAAGGCTGATGAAGAGGCAGGAATGTCATCTGTGTCCGGCGAATCGGGGTCGCTAATGCTGCGTCCTCGAAGGCGTTTTTTGTATGCCTCGTCGCTCAACCTGGACGACATGATGGGAGACGGAGGTAAGGTAGGCAAGGACAAAGTGGAACTTGTCAAATCAGTAAGGCGGGCCCTTATTCCGCGTGGACAACCCCATTTTCTGCTCCAATCGGACCGCGCATCCCTCTTTGGGTTTAAGTAGGCACCCGTATGACACCTTTTCTTCCAGGCATTCTCGACCCACAAAAATATTGCCATCAAATGCCATCCCCCGCAGACAATCGTCGCCGCACGCAGCGCTTGGAGGAGTATCGGCGGCGAGTCCATCTGCGCCTCACGCTGCAACCAAACCAAGGTTAGTGTCATCGTTGGGTATCCCCAAACCTATCTTTCTCAACCGTCGCCGACACGCAGACACGCCGAACAATGTTCATGGAGAACCGTTCTCCCCGCGCCATTTGCTAGCAGTGTTGTATAATCTGGCCTTGTCCAGGGTTACGCGCGAGGTCCAAGTCAGAAGTTACGATGTGGCGTGCCGGTATGCGACCCTCGCGGTGGATGGGAACTTCCGGTTGAGAGCGGTGCGGGAGAAGGCAAACAGCGATGAAGTGGACAATGAGTAATATTATTGCACCCAATGCTGTACCCATAATGCATTAAGCCCTCCTGTGTTAGGGCAAGCCATTCCATTAATGGTTGGCACTGGGAAGGGCCTATGGGATGCCTATAATACATTAGGGATCCCTCCCCAATTGCGCAGATAGCTGTCCTAAATGGGTAGGGCTCCCTGTGGGCTGGGTGGGAGGGATGACATCATTGGGCTGGGTGAGGAGGATGACATCATTAGACTGGGTGGGAGAGATGACGTCATCTAGGGCCTAGCTAGATCCATTGATGGATAGATTAGATTTTGATGGGATGTGGGGAATGGTTCCTAGGATTGATGGATTGATGGATGGGGTCCAGGATGGGTGGGGTAGGCCCTATTAGGGCGCATTTTTGATCAGGTGACCAATGAGCAGGATGGGGTGGACAATAATGAATGCTGCTATTGGGGATGGCTATGGATGGGGTGACAACTTGATTTATGT
>QLPD01004780.1:0-12196 GCA_003314085.1 Hymenopellis raphanipes
GGGCGATCTGTTAATTTTGTGTCTAGACATCCCGGGGATGCGCCGGACTGCCGCAACTGGCTATGCTTTGGCCAACGAAGTCCTAAAACCTCCAACGCGGGAGCCCGTTCGAGCTGCCTACGACAAGCGCGTCCCAAAGCCTTCATTTGACAAGCTGAAGCAGACAATTGGATATGTCTGTGGCATGATCATGGTGCAATGGACTGACACCTCACAGGCTATCTCCCTGGTCAACGGCTATGCTTTCTACACGACGCTGGTTCAACGTCGTCTTCAAGATCTCGCGGCCATGGAGCTGAACGGGGCTTACCCACCATCCCTCTCACCAGCAAAATATTTTTTCAACGAACTTTTGAGCAAAGTCTGTCCCATTTGTCCCTCCTAGATGCGATGCTTAGGGTTCGTTTTAGACAGAATCAATCATTGCCTGCTCTGATGCGATTGAGTTTCGCGAGGGAAACCGATTCCTTGACTCCATTCTAGGCCGTTTTAAAACGTTGATCCGCGAGCATCGTAATGGAAAGGCGCCTCAGGAGGCAACCTGTTGGGTGAGGCAGACACCCATTGATCTGATAAATAAAGCAGAAGAGGCAGCGCACATGGTGGAAATGCTGTCTAAGACTCGGGATACAGGCAGAAAACTTCGCGAAGACGCGATTTGGATACCCTGTGACCGGTAAGCTAAGACCCTGCTGGCAGTGATTTTTCTAATGTTCTCATAGTGCTTCTGATCATGACTTGGAGAATATGAAGGGCAAATTTGTTGCTGAGGTTCAGCCTCTTATTGATGAAGGTGTTAGCTCTGGCGCACTTTGCAAAGATGACTGTGTGTTAGTTGACGAATCATGGACCAGAATATGCAAACCAGACAATGATAAGGCAACATGCCTTATTCTTTGGGAACGCACAAGTCCAGATGATACGCCAGATGAATCCAAAGTTGTGAGTTTGCTCAATGCATTGAAGTAGCTGCTTGCTTATTATGCTCTAAGATTGGTTGTGCTGTTTATAATCATTCCCAACTGGAAGGATATCAGTCAACATTCTCTCAAGATGCTGTTCAGAGTGCGGCAAACTCTATCATAAATGAAATTCAGTACGTCAAGCTTTTCACACTTGGACAACATACTCTTGCTTGAATTTATGCCATAGGAGTCGGGAGCCTCTTGTGCGAGGCATGCTGCAGGGTGGAACGATGGTTAAGGAACCATCTGGTATCCAAGCCAGTGGCGGCAAATTGTATCAGCCAGTTCCGTCTGTTCAAAAAGTTCAAAGCAATAACCCAAAGCCTGCAACTGTGCATCGGCTTGCCGAGCAGACACAGCTCAAAATCACGATCCCTAAACTTGCTCCTAGTACAGTATTTTGTGTTATTCACTAAGTTTTGGCTAATGTGTACTTTTAGTAATTCAGGCGCAGAATTTTACACTCTTACGTACAATTCTACCAACATTCGCGCTTGAGCAGATGGTATGCTTTTACGCATTTCTATTGTTCTCAATGCTGATTGGTTGTAGGAACTTGCACTGTCAGCCAATCTGATTAATGTCCTTGGTGTTCCCAATACAGCCTCATTTGCAAGCTATGCCTACTGTGCTGGCATTCACATAGATGCAGATGATGGCTGCACTATGGGATGGATCTCTGCGCGCTCTGCAAAAGTGAATCTCTTGCAATTGTACTTTCTGCTTACCTATCCCATCCATAGGTGAAACGTTATGAAAGCAACTTTGTCTATGGAAATGTCAAAACGCTTTTGGAGGCTGCGCCTCTCATGACCTGGGCCTGGCGCGCTCCCAAGACATATCATGGTACAACACTAAACCATGTCGCTACAGCCAATCCCAACTCCTGGAAAACATGCGCCAAAAAAAGGGCGGATGAAGCGACATGGAGTCGTTCTAATGTGATTTCGAAAGGAGTTGCAGATGCCGCCAAGGCAGCTCTTCGTTAGTTTTATTTCATATCAATGTTTATCAGACAATATTTGCGCAACTATTGCTAATGGTAGTTTCTGTAATGAGCTACCCTCTGACTACTTATTCAATGATGCTGCACTATTTCCTGATGCCTGTCAATGGTGAAGCCTGAGAGAGGCGCATATTGTCTCCGCTTAGCAGCCTGACTGAAGCTCGGAGCTGAAATCTCCGACCGAGGTCGACGTCGTGAGTCAATCTAGGTCGACGTCAACGGAAACCAAAGAGAAGAAGACAAGGCCAACCGAAGGGAACGAAAGACAAGGAGTTTGTTCTTACAATCAAGTCTGCGGGTCTTGACGCCCCGCGCTGCGTTGCAGAGCCCCTTCCGAAGCATGACACAATTGGAATGGCGCTTAGCCTCGTTCCCAGATTTTCTCTACCCGACTTGAAGAGCCAAGAGTATATCTTCCTCGTCGACCGCTCTGGGTCAATGCACGGTAGACGCATAGCGGCTGCTTCAAAGGCTCTGGCTATCATGCTTCGCTCCCTTCCGCATATGAACACCTAGTACTTCCAGATCGCCTCCTTCGGCACCCATGCTACCTTGCTGTGGGACAACAGTCGGCCGTGCAATCAGGAGACACTTGACGACGCGACGCGGCATGATGATTGGATGGAGGCTGATTATGGCGGGACGGAAATGCGGAGGGCGCTTGCGATGTGTTTTGAGCATCGCAGGACGATCGCCCGACTAGTGTTTTGGTGCTGACGGATGGAGATGCATGGGATTTGGATGGCGTATTCGAGGTGGTGAAGGACGCAGTGGCGGCGGCTCCGTCCAAAGCTTACTTGCGTGAAGTTTATTGTCTTGGGATTGGAAACTCAGCGTTGACAGCGATGTGTGAGGTAATCGCGCGCGCGGGCAATGGTGCTTGCATGATGGTAGCGGAGCAGGAATCTGCTATTACTAGGAAGATTGCGAGGCTGCTCAAGGCGGCGCGCACACCACTTATTTCGGATATCAAGGTGGATTGGGGACGGCCTGCTTCAGAGACGGCACCTGCGGAAGATGACTTTGATTTGGTGTCTGTGACGTCGGAGGACGCAGAGACAAAAACGAAGAGTCTCGTCGATTCTAGCCCTCTTCCATCTCCTCCGAAAGTTGTGCTTCCTCCGCCCTCTGCTGTACAAACTAGTCCCGCCGAGATTCCAAGTCTTTCTCCGGGTGTTCTTCTCTATGTTTATGCCCTATTGAAGGTTAAGTTTTAACTGTTATCCAGTAATTCTCCTTTACTGACCCACGTTCTACGGAAACAAGTTCCAAAGGCTGTCTGTCTTCGTGGAGTAACTGAAGATGGCTCAAAAATCGAGCTTCCTATTCCTGTCACGCTCAGCCGGCTTCCCATGCAGGACGAAGACGTACCGCCTGTTATTCACGCGCTTGCAGCCCGTAAAATTATCTAAGACTTCGAGGACGGCCAACATGATGCCATGATCAAAGCCGGCAAAGAAGCCAAGTTTACCAAGGACGCTGGCTTGCTTAAGTGTTCAATCGAGGCGCACGACGTGCGCCTCGGCAAGACATACTCCATCGTGTCGTCTCACATGTCTAAGGGAAGGCAAGTCATTGAATCAACCAGGATGTTTGAACCAAAAGTTCAACATACCGTGACCGCAGCCGCTGACGGTGACTAGCGCCGCCCGCCAAGTTCCACCCCAAGCCGAACATGTTGAAGTCGGAGGTGGATCCAGACAGACGAAAGAGCTGTCGCATATTCCAGCCCCAACGTCCCGACATCCTTCACAACGCGCCGTACAATGAGCACAACGAACATCATAGTAGGAGGGCACCTAACCGGCGGACACGATGATGAGTTCGCGATTCCAACGAGGGCGGCATTACGACATCAAAGAGACGACCGACAGCGCCGACATGGTGGTCGTATTGGATGGGAGAGGCAAGTGAGAGTGGGGGGGAGGAAGGATGAAGTGAGGGACGCCTCGCTGGTCCAAGGTTATATCCTGCGCGAAATCCAGATCTGACGGAATCCATACATTTGGGATTCGAGGGTTATGACGTCGTCGTCGCCTGGCTATCCGTTTGGCTTTGTCAACCGGATTCGAGGAATGTTGGATTTCGTGGCGCCACACGTAAGTTGGTATTAAGAATTGAAAGTATAACGAGCGGAATTATATGGCGGCTATTCGATTAATTCTAAGAGAACATCTGGGGGAAGTCTCAGCTCCTCGAGGCGAGGTATTAATGACAAGTCGTTGAACACACCTTGAATTCCACGAGTCCTAAATCGAGTCCTCTTCAACGTAAAAGCGCTCCTCAAATCAAACGCCCGCGGATCCATGTAGCTGTCATCTACCCATTCTAGAATCTAGGCCACGGTAAAGTCACCACGTAAACGACGAAACCGTACATGAGCGGAAGGTGGTTACCACGAACTCCAAAACGGTGTCACAATCATGAGACCGCGAAGTCTGCGGATCCAGGCAGTCAGAAATAAAGTCTATCCAATAGGATCAGTGCTATCGATAAGCAGAAGGAACACGTCCCTTGTTGAATGGAAATCCTCTACCGAGTGCATGCACACCACATAGAACTTGGACTCTAGGGCTTGACCTATTCTGGGAGTATTACGCTGACAGTAAAATACATCCAGTACGGTGGGCATATGAGCGATTCACGCTGCCGAAGAATTCCCAAGAAGGCTGACGTGAAGATTGAAATAGGATGAGGGATAGATGCAAGGATGAAAAGGCCTCGTCACCCTTCCCAGGCTGTCGGTCCCGACATAATAAGATTGAGTTGGGGAGGTATCCGAGCGCCTCGTCATAGATAGCACATCGAATTAACCAGTGCGGAACGAGAAGCAAGTCGAACCGAGCGCGTTTTGGCGCATTTCCGCCCATAGCACTGTCGGGACGGCGAATCAAACAGCAGTAGAAGAATACCGATTGATTTCCAGCACGCAAAATGAGACGGGTATGCGAAATTAATTATAAAAGAGAGCTCGAGCTCGAGTTGATGTAGAGTTGATGGTGGTGCAAGGCCAAGTGAGGCGAGTCAGCTCGATCACTCGGCATTGCCCGAGTCTTGATTTTCACGCTCACCACCACACGATTCTGAGCCTCAACGACATCGATGGTCGTTAATCCTCTTTGCGCCGACCATGGAACAGGCAGGTATATTTGAGGTGAGTCAATACATCGAAAATAACGTGAACATCGAGGTAAGCTTTCTAATTAAACCATATGTAAAGGGCTCACCATGGTTTAGCCTTTCGACGGGTTTAGAACTCTGTCTAGCACGTAAAAGGTGAGCCGCCGCATGTCATGGCTAGTGCAGACCTTGTTTACAGTTGGTTATTCATACAAGTTCCGGAACTGATTAGGAACATTATATTCTGGCTATCCAACGACAATGCCGCGGGAAACAAGCTGAGGACGAAGAGGTGTATGCTCTGATGCTCCTTCAGAGCCTCTCTGAGGTCTTCTTTGCCTCACTCATTTTAGAACGTGCGCTCTCTCTTCTCACGCACCCTCCAACGTCTTCTGTCATGGACCTGCCCTCGCACCCATTGGCAGCTCCATCACAGGACGACGTGCGCTTTCCCCTCGTGAGTGTTAAAGCTGATGACAAGGGCCGATGTCTGCACCAGAAAGTCAGCATCAGCGACAACGATGAAGAGAAACTAATACAACGAGGTGTTAGAGTAGACGAGCGCGGGTATTGAACTTCGATGCTGAAAGCGGTTAGGTACGTATCAAGACCCGTTCAAAGAAGGTGTTGACCTACTTGAAAGCAAGGGGTCCCTGCGAGGTTAAGCCTGAAGCCTAAGGTGTTGATGTCGTGACGGCTACGAAGGATCTAAAGACAGCTCATCAACATCGGTCAAGGTCAATCCAATGAACAGACCAATATACCTTCTAGACAACAACCAGTAAGAGTCAAGTCGTCGAGCAGTGTCAACGTCGTGAAAGTAAGCTCAATGTAGACGAACGTCAAAGAGGAGACCGATGTGAATGAAGCACGAATAAACCAATGGTGATGAAAAGTCTTGAGGGAGAGTCAGAAACTTGAAGCGACGTCTGAAGGAAGGTAAGTCAGTAAATCAACCAACATGATTGAGTGGAAAGGTTGAACATACCCGTGACTGTGAAATATCGTCGTGGAAGGTGATGCCGGCGACCGTCGCTCCGACTTGCAAGTTCTTGAAGCCCAAGTTGAACATCTCGTAAATGACCGCAAGAAGGTAAAGTCAAGGAGGAAAGTGACCTCAGGATTGCTGACCAGACATTCTGAGAGTAATTCTGACCAGTAGAAGCGCACACAGGTGTAGTGAAGGCCTGAATTTATTTAACGTCCGAAACGACGTCGCCGTAGAGTTCAAGTCCAAGTGCGCTCAATCACTCGGCGTTCTCCGAATTGGGGGTTACACTCTTACCTCGACCTCAAACGCTTCGCTTCGACTCCGCAACGACGACGACGTCTGGACCCTCTGCACCGACCGCGGACTATGTGGAGGAATTATGGCTTAGAATAACCTTGCCCTTGTGATAATAAGAGTCGGAACATGAAGGTATGTAAGCTTTTATTGAAGCGATACATAATGGGTTTCGGCTCACCGTGGATAAGGTTTTTTTTGTATTCGTTATGATATGAACATGATGAGAGAACCGCGGGTTATGGTACGCGTGGATCTTACCTTGACCATGGCTGACTTTGCTCCTAGGAACACGTTATGACTTTGTGGGTGGGCTTGGGGCATAGGCGACAAGTGTTTTGGACTTTGACGATGTTTATGGTGGCGGTGACATGTCGTCTAGGTTGACTGGCTAGGTATGGTTTCTCCAAGTCCAACTTATTCATTTTGACAAGGCCTTGGGAACTGTATGCATTACGACATGTTTGTCGACATTACTCAATCTCATTCCAGCTCTATTCTACCTATTCTGTGCATGTAAGGTATCAAAAATCGAGCCATTATATCCCCAACTCGAGCCCGACAATCTGTACCCGACTTCAACTTCAACCTCGCCCGCCGACGCCTAGTACTGTAAGAGGCGAGAAGAAGACGAGGTACACGGCAAATCCTGCACAATGTCGTTATTGCAAGTCTTAAAGTTACCGCGGTACGTACGTGATCTGCTGACATGAAGCAGTGTGGCGAATCCGGATTCCGTGATGGCTTGGTTGACGATGATCAAGGCGAAAGGCGCGCTCGTTGACTAGTCCTCGACAGCGGGCGTACGGTCCTCAACATTGAAAGGACTTCACAGAGTCGCACTGACCTCCTCGTTAGATGAAAGCGCGATGATCATGATAAAGTTGGTACGTACCTCTTCTGATCCCAGCGAATTTCCAGGTCACGGAAATAGGACAGATCTGAATCTTAATCGAGTAGTGCCCCTCGTTTCCTTTGCCGCGCTTGTTCCTGCGTGGTATCTTGTCCATTGAATGGTGTGCTCGATGCAGACTGCGAAAGCCGACTTGTCGAGCGGTGAGTATAATTGAGCTGGTCAGGAGACGGCGGTGTACAGTGGAAATGGCTAAAGTCCTGCAAAATTTCCTAAATGTTCAACTTTGAGTGGTTGGCACTCTGCCGCCGATAGAAGGTCGCATGCTGTATAATGCGCGTGTAGATCCTTACCTAATCAATGGTGCGGATGTTATTCTGGACGTAACGCGCCTTGTCGCAAATGACATGTATGCCGTTCAGCTGGCATTTCTGCGTCGATTGCTCGGCGTGAATGCTCAGTCCATGACTGCCCCTCTGTTCACTGAACTCGGCCTCCTACCCCTCCCCTTCCGAAGGGTCACAATGGCGCTCCGTCTACTACAGGAGCTCGCTCGACGAACCGCTATCCGTATTCGCCAGCTTAACGCTCGATGTCTGTATCCGCCTTGAGGAGGCCAACCATCCCTCATGGCTGGGTGACTTAAAGTGGGTACTGAAGACGCTGCCCCGTCCCTGGGTATGGACGACCTGCCTCAAGCGCTGGTTCTACCTGCGGATCTTCGGTCGTGTACTGCCGCCGATATTGAGACAATGATGAAAACTGTCGGTTTCATTGCAAAGACGGGTCTACAGCAGAAGATCGACACATCCTACAAGACCTACCTGTTGTGGAACCGACTTGAACCGCTCTCTCCTCCTGACAGGCCGGCATATCGAGTAATTTACGTGCGGCATTATCTCCACTTTCGCGTCACCAAGCACAGAAAGGCTTTGATCAGACTCTTGTTCTCCGACCACCCGCTGGCTCTGGAACAGCTTCGGCGAGCCGATCGCGTTCATCCGCTTGTTCCTCGCGACGATCGACTTTGAAGACTCTGCGGTCTGGCTGTCGAGTCTCCCGAGCACGCGATCCTAATCTGTACTGCTGATTCGGACTTGGTGGGCCTCCGTACCGCCGCCATGACTCTCCTCGACCCGAAACTCCCTCACCTCAACCTGACCAGATTGCCGACTGACAGCGGCGATGCCTTGGTGCTTCTGCGTGCGCTCATTTTTCAGGACACATGCCTGCCTGTTGTCGCAAAGCTCGTTTACGACACCATGGAGCTCTTCAAGACCTTCGAGCTCCAACGGCCGACGCGTTCGACACCCTTGCCCGCCGTGCGCACATGGCACCGGAGGATACCTGGATTGAAAAAGCAGCCGTCTCATGCGCCATTAGTAGACAGCGACTCGGACAGCGACTCGGACAGCGACTCGGACAGCGACTCGGACAGCGACTCGGACTACATACCTTAGTCTTATCTTCATGGAATCTACTTGCTTCGGACCCCCCTCTTTTTGTGTTGCTTTCTCTCTCTCCCCCCGTAGTACGGGCGACCGACTATAGGTCGGTATTCGAGAAGTATGTTCTCTGAACCATTGGCCAGAGGTTTGTTGGGACCTTCTTAAATGTGGAGATATCCCCGCAGATGCTCAGTCATTGGGTGGAAATTGGGTCTCGCCCGCCATAACATTTCCACACACGGCTGTTCCTCATAGGGACCTTGTGCCGGTTCTACCTACCTACCTACCAGTAAAAGGTAACGTACTTTCATTGCTTGTTCAGGAAACTTTTGATCTTCAATAAATCCAGATCCGCATCGCTATGAATCCAAATGGGAGAACTTGCTGGTCAAATTTATTGTGTGGCATTGGCGTGAGGAGTGAGTAGATTCGGCATGAACAAGCCACTCATTTGATGGACGATGAACATACCATGAGCCACGTCCTTCCTTTGATACTATTTAATGTCACCGCCGACTCTGGAGACAAAGTTGGATTTCGCGCGGCATGAGGCTTCTGACTTGTCCTTGGAAACCCTGGTTTTAGGCCACCAGTGCATGAGGAGTATACACAGGCAGTATGTACCTCTTCTTGCTTTCGTGGAATTCCGGCTCCGAGTCAAGGGACTAGAGCTCTGGACACCTGTTTTGTCGACTCCCTCGGGAAGCCCTAACCCAGGGTTTACCTTGCAACCAACTGAAGTAAGTCGTTTCCTTGTTACCTATTATCTATTACTCACGCGTATTTGATGGTAGTGCGTGGATTGCATGGTTAGGTGAGTATTTAAACTGTCCTTCTTCACAAACGGGGTCTTAGCGATTTGACAGCACGTCGGACACCGGCTCTTGAAGCTTGACTCGTTGTGGACCGTGTTGCTAGGTAAATAATTTGCCACCGCGGAGGTAGGATACTAACAGAACCGATTTCTAACAGATGTCAAGGAAACCAGTTTATTCCAATACACAGTACAAGGTAAGGTAGTTGCTACGACTCGTGCCATGGTACTAAAACATTTGTTTGACAGTCAGTAGGTAGGTAATAAGTAGACAAGTGTTGTAAAATGGCGCATAGGCCAATGACGCGAGGTGTTGGTGGTTGGGCTCGATAAGGAGCATGTGCCGGCGATGTCGATGTCTTGAGGAAGGAGAGAGTAAGACTGTCGTAAGTCGGCATCCCATAGAAGAACGTCTTGCGAGGGGGTGTAACCGTGGTTCCAAGCACCCTCATGAATGTTTCTCGGATGCATCTTCTGGCCGGAGAGGAGCCCTCGTCGCCCTCCGCACGGCCATCTCCTCTCAACAACACCTCTGCATACCATCTCCTCCAATCGTCAACAGCTCTCCACGCCACCTCCTCACCCTCCGTCACCTCGGCGCAGGATAGCCCGTCCTCCTCGAGACCATTTCCTCCCAATGACACCGTCTTTTGCTCAACATGCTCCGTTGAGGACACCCAGAAGAGTGTGCCATGTGCGCCATGGAACAGGCTTAGAGTAGAGTAGAGGACTGGATGGCTGGACGATGAAGAGTGGATGTCGGGAAAGCTGAAGAGGTGGAAAATGAGGCAACGAGGCGCTTCTCGGAGCTGACTCTTTTTCGATATGTAAATGAGAGTAGTCAATGCGAGCAAAGTGCGAATAGGCCGAGCAAACAGATCACTAGTATTATATATGTGCGTAGATGCGCGTTATGTCTGGAGTTGGACGTGCACGTCGCATCTCCATTTGGATGTACACGTTACGCCACCCGTTGAGCGCTGAGCGTGGACGTCATTGGCACAATGTGCCTCACACCATAGATGACTACACCATGCCTCCTTTAACTTGAAATTTGGAAAGAAATATTGTATCTACATAACTTTGACATATGGTTCCTCATCCATTGGGTAGTACCAGAAATCATGGCCAAATGGTATGGCACTCAATTTGTTATCAACAGCCTCTTGCCCTAGTTCTTTTCGGCACCACCCCACACTTTCTTGTCGAACCCACTGACTGAAGATACCACAAGGTTCAACGGATACATCCATGACAGATGGTGGAACACAGTTAAGAAATGAATCATAAGTGTAGCTGTAGTGCAGAAACACTTGGACCAAATGAGGAGGATTCCACCGTGCGATAATGGCGCGTTCCTGCTGATAGTGAGCTGGGTCCAGGCGTTCAATATAATCAAGAGAGTTTTCTGGGCCTCCGTCATAGTCAGGAATGTGGACATGACGGCCAGTGGCAGTCCATCCATAAGTGAGCGCGATGATTGCTGATGGGTCACTGACAGCGAAGACTTCAAGATGAACACATGCGTTAAGAAACTCGCAAAACTCGGTAGTCTCGAACCATGCGTCCTCGCTTCCTACGAGTGAGGGGACGTCACTCTGCAAGCATGTCAGCATATACACTCTGCTTCTAGGCTTCGTTACACACCTTGGATACTTCTTGCACTATTGACATTATTCTCAACTTCTTTAACGTATTCTGCTGCCCCCATGTCTTTAACGTGGCTAGCAATCGATCGTCATCGTAGGAGTCATGACGCAGTGTAACATCCTGCAGTCGCAAATGTTGGAAGAGAGAAGTGTCCTTAGGTAAGGCATCCAGATCGGTGTCTAGGCAAGTGATATTCGCGAATGAGTATCGCCGTAGGCTAAGGCATCGTCGCTTGCGCCTGAGAATTCGCTGGCTTCGTTGCAGGCTTTGCAAAAACTCTTTTACCTACGAGTCATCAGTGGGCGCGCATCAAAGTGTGCGGTGTGACACGCACCCCAGTATCATAAAACCGAACACCTAACTCAGGCCTGTAGTGTCCATACTGATCCAATAGAGCAGAACTACGCTGCAACAAACTGAATAGTTTGTCGCGACTCAGTGATTGGAAGACAAATTCCTTGATAATCGCCTGAAGCTCCGGTGGTGCTGCTACGTATAGCTTGCAGATACGTCGCCTCTCTTCCAATAGCTCTGTGTCAGCGCGCTGTGGCACTGCGTTAGAAATGCTCAGTACAATGAATATTGTCCTTACTTTACGCTTCAGATGCCGCTGAAAAGTGAGAGGTGCTACCCAAGCTCCGCCATTGCAGAAGTTCAAACAATCACACCACTGGCGCGGAGGACGCTTGGTCCTCATTGCTCTTGGCAGCAGGAAAAGAGCGGCAGCAAGCCACGTGACAGCTTAGCGACTCGACACTTATGGTAGCACGTTTACGTGGAGAATGGAGATCACCGCGGTTGAGCGCTGAGTCTTTGAATGTATGAAATCTAGCAAGGAAATGTGTATTTATATATTGTTTTTCTGTTATGGAGGCCGGTGCCTAATATCGCGGACACGCGCGCCAACCAGCCGAATTCCAGCTGGGCACATACCTACGGACTCAGATGCCCTGGGGTTTCAGAGAGAAAGAAGAGTACATAATGAAGAGTGGGTCAGGACTACATACCTGCTGAGGAGTGGCCTTCTTCTTCTCGGACTTATCCTTCCTTGTCGC
>QLPD01004785.1:0-10458 GCA_003314085.1 Hymenopellis raphanipes
TAACTTCATGGAAGATCTCGAGGAGAATTTCGTCGGGAAGGATACGGATGGGAGTTAGGGCTGGCTTAAAACGGAGTTGGGCAGCGGTAGTGGCTGCCCTACGCTCCTCGAGCAACGCCAACTGCTCTCTGAGACGTGATATAGCGTCGTCCAATTGTTGAAGGGGGTGCTCGAATGTCCTCTCCCATTCCTGAATCAGGCAGCGGTCATGGTCGGTGAGGGGTTGGCTATTGTCAAGAAGGGAGGAAAGTTTTTCGGCGAGAAGATCATGTTCACGGGACAAGATGGGCTCCGTTGGGTCTGAGATGAATACCGAGCCACACTGGCTACAGCGAAGGCTAGCGCTTGTTGTCATGACAGAAACTCGGAGAAATCGACTGGCGAATACTGTGACTCTGAGATAATCTAGCGATGTGCCATACACAAATCAGCAAGACAGACGCGGTCGGAAAAAGTAAATTACCAAGTCGTTGAAGCAAATGGCGTTTGAGTACCCAGTTCCAGCCAGTTCCGGCTCTTCGTGCCACTTTGTTGAACAAGGTGAAGGTCAAAGGAGAGTTGCGACTTGAGACACCGGTAAGTTACCGGCCATCAATGCTCACGCGATCCCATGTCCCATTCATTGCTCAAACACTCATCTGCACCTGCAATTCACCTCTTGGGAATGCACTGTCCTGTGAACTTTAGATGGACTCAATTATAATCACATGGCGTTACTGGCAGAAACTTAACATCCGCCAACTTCAACGAGCTGTTCGTTCTGTCGCAACCATGTTGTCCAGTGTGCTATTGATCGTCCAGAGCACGGTAGTAGTATGTAGTTCATATGTGGGCATTACCGCCTGGTACAGTAACGGCGGTAGTAACGTTTCCCCTGCCCCTCAGAAACGTTTCCACTCTGGTATGACTGGTTTGTTTTTTGAGCCCGAATATGGTAACCGCGACTCGTGGCCCAGATCCATTGTTCTCCCACGATCGCTTTTGATTACTTACACCATTGTGTACGCTGCTGGACCCCGAATTGCCATGGCGGCTTTACGCGCCAGAGCTTCAAGCCTTCTTTTCACCCTTCATGTTGGATATCTGTTGTATTTTCATTGCTGTTTTACATTCAATCTATTCTATCCTTTAACGCAACCACACCGTGTCTTCTTCCTCAAGATTTCACTCTCTCGCTCCGCAGTGTGTGGACCGGCGCGTAATTTCATCATCCTTGTGGTGTGTTAATGTTTTTTCCATTCCCAACTGAATTCATTGTCTAACAAGTGGACCATTAGCCACCAGACAGTCAATTTCTAACAATGGGAGCATCCTCAGCGCCATACGATGGCATACAAAAACGCGTTCGAAAACGCGCTCGGAACCAGCCAATTTCAACTCCTGCACATCCCAAATCCCCTCCTCTCATCAAGCTTGAACTGATGACATCCCTTCCCGACGACTGGGAATTTCAACTCTCGGGCTCATCCTCAGACTTCTCCAATTCGAATCCAGTCGTCGGTCCTGTTCCAGGGTACTCTTCTGAGTCTGCTTGTCGCTCCGCACCAGCTACCACGCCTGTTGTATGCTCCGCGCCCTTCCAAGATGTTCCTGTATCCCAGCCGAGTTCATCCTCGCCGGATTCAGTATCACGCGTTCCAGCAGTCGCAGCTAATGCGAGTGCTGCACACCAGCCTGCAGGTGTAGATTCGCCTCTGGACGACACCCACGTCACGGAGGCATATGCCGCGCTTGAGCGCCAGACGCATAACATGCGCCTGGACATCCAAAAAAGCCTAGGACAGAACAAGGCAACGGATACGGCATATGCGCGCCATGTGAAGAACTACTTTAACTATTGGCCGATCTTTCAACGAATCTGTACTGAGAACGGGCAGGCTACTCTTCCTGCTGAGCCAATAACCGCGCCGCGTGTAGCTATATTTCTCAAGCACGAAATTGAACGGAAAAAGGTATGAGGTACTATGAATCTGTATCAGCTAGGTCTTACTGTATACAGCGTGCGGCCTTCACAGGGAAAGAAATCGACAACAGCTCGGTTGGCGACAAAACGATTGAACAGATAATCAATGCTCTTGAGGACTTCCGGAAGAAGAACCAGTATCGAGCAGAGTATCAGAATTGTCCGGATGCCAAAATACGGCTGCGCTCTGATGTTCGCATCAAGATCTTCGAATAGCAAGCTCGCGCTGAACGACCTAAAAGGGTAGAGGAATCGCGGGAAATGAAAGCACATGGAATGACAGAAGGTTTGTGCTTGTCTGAGTCTTTTAAAAGTTGTTCTGATACATAGTCCATTAGCTACCTACACTGACGAGGAACTCATTCGCATCTCAACCCGCACAATACGTGCCTTCGCAAATGATAACACACCGCAATCGATAACGCCGCTGAAGCTCGCAACGGCATTGCGTGATCGGGAAATGATTTTGCTTTCGTGTTCAACAGCATTTCGTGGGGACAGTTCTCGCATCCTACAGCTGTCGGACCTGGAGCTCTACCAGCTCCGTCTCATTGATCAAGGATACGATGTTCATGCTCCCGTAAGGATATTTCTTTCCTTCTACTTCTCGTCACTCATCCCATCTCATAGTGCACAATCTTCATTGCAAATCAAGGGAAGACAAATACTGACGGTAATCTGGAACGGCACGGGTGTATACGCCACCGAATTCCCGAGATCTGCTGTATCGGGGGCCTTGGATTTCACCTCTTCGCTGAATTCCACCTTCTGGAGAAGCCGGCACCCGACTTTTCTGTTGAACCCGACTATGGCGCATTTGGTCGTCGAAAATGGTATGGGTTGCACCTTTTTCGTGGGGGTAATTCCGACTATGAGCCATTGTCTTATGACAGTCAGTGATTTCTCCCATCAATTGAACCTCGCTGACTTGCCCGTATCAGCGCATCTAAAGCATACGAAAGCAATTCACGATGAAGCTGGTCTTAAGCTCAAAAATGTGACACACGCCGGTCGACACTACGTTGGTGAAACCGCCATGTACGTGGGAGCCTCTCATGAAGGTATCACTAAGCTTGGCCAGTGGAAGACCATGAACGCTGGCTCAGCACCTCGATACATGCAATCGCTTCCTGTTGATGCGATTCTTGCAATGGGTGGCTGGAATGGCGGCAATCACAATTCGTACAACCTTCAACGAGGTAAAATTGGTATGTTTCATTTACTCGATTCTTGTTTTTCTGTTGACGAATGTTTTAGATGTCCCAGCCTCACTTTCAGACCTCATTTTCCCCTGGATCGAGATAAAGCTCAACGAGCTGGAGGCCCAGAAGGCTGCCTACGGTCCCATCCGAGGGGACGACCATCGATTACGCCTTTTCCTCGAGCTTCTGAAGTTCCTGCGCACCGTTATTCTTCAGGACGCAGCCGTCCTCTTCTTCAAGTACCCGTGATGTCCATTATGGCAGCATGCACCATTTAATGGCTCGCTGTTCCATTCTTTCGCTCTAGAATCCCAGAAAGTTCTCGAGGAAGCAGACTTGCTGTCCCAAGTCATGCTCGACAAGTTACCGCAGGAGATCGCCAACATGTTTCATGGAGCGATGGGCACGTACAATACCGAGACAGCTCTCCTCCGCACCCATATCAAGCATCTCGAAGAAACGGTGCAGGCAATTTCTGAGAATATGCCAGGCATACAGTTGGGCAAGCGCGCATGAGGACAGGGACTTGACAAACCAAAAAAGCGTACAAAAGTGAGTTATCATTACAAACTTCCTACCGGATTTAATCATCGAATAGATTCCTTTACAAACGATGTCCCTCTTGAATACTGAGTCGAGTAGCATGTCTCAATCTGGATCACCTACTCAGTCGCAGAACACACCTCCCACACCGGCATCACTTGCCAGACCTCCTTCTCCGCAAACTGCCCATGTCACCGCTGGATCGACTGACACCATCAGTCGCTCGGGCGAGACTTACTCTTCCAGGATTTTCAGCCTCAGCCCTACCAACTGTCGCACTCGCGATGCTCAGCTGGACCATATTTCAGTAATTGAATCACTGTACGAGCCCTGTCGCCTTCGAGAGCATGTCTTCGTTTGGAACGAACCGGAGAAACTCTGGATTCCAGAATACGAGTTCTACTTGCCGCCAAATGGACTCGCACTTACAATCAAAGATATCTGGAGCGAATTCACAGAAGGTATCGATGGGAAGCTCTCTGTCGAGAGCATTGAGAAGACGTGGGGTAACCGGTGGCGGAAAGGGCAAGGAAGTGTGAGGACAGAACTGTCGAAGCGGATGAAGATCGTCACCTTGATAAAGCAGTTAGCAGTCCTTGAAGGGTGGGACGCAAGCCGTGCCTTGGCATTCCTCAAAGAACATTATGTGCCGACAAAGAAGTATTCAACCGCCAAAGGATTTATCGCCGCATTGCAAGAGTCGAAGATGGATGATACGAGGGCGAAGGACAAGGGCAAAATCAGAATGGGGGATATTCTCGACCATGCCCGTAGTATATCATGAAATAGTAATACCTTATTAAAGACAGCTTGCAGTGTCAGTGAGTGAAGACGCGAGCACAGCGGCAAAGCCCACTGTTCACTTCTGGAAATCAGATCTAGTAAATCATGTAGAGGACTCTGCATTCGACACGATACTGTATAAGAAATAGATTTGAATAACTGACAGCTATTAGTACTTGTGTGACACATCAACGACAGGGGGCCACAACCCGCGGCAAACGAAGGCTTCAGAGGAGGTCAATAGCCATGAATAGTGAAAAGCGCGGGTACGGGTCACCCGGTCCGGGTTGGGGTCGGGTTGTGTGTCGGGTAGGGGTCGGGTGACGGTCCGAGTACCCGTCGGGAACCCGGCAACCCGTATGAACCCGTGCACAACTGGCGAGTATGGGTTTGTTGGAATAAGTACTTGCCATATCCTTGACTTCCATCACTATGCATATTTTCAAGAATTTATGTGCATTTATTTGACCTCAAATGAGGCCAACGCCGTTCAGAAACGACGTTGCGAGTGAATTTCTGGCTCGGCGGCGTTAGCCGAGCAGTCCGGCAAATGCCGGATAACGATCGCTGAGTGCAGATCACATCTCCTTGGCTCTACCCACCACAGCACGACCTCTGTGTCGTGTTCGTCGGCCCCAGAACTTCATCTGGGGCGTGTTTTACTTCATCTCTCTGTTTTTCTCGGCTTTTCTCGTCCGGTTTGGCTCTGCGCCGCCCACTGCGTCCTTGAATTTGTTCCGGGGCGATTCCTTGCGGTTGTCTATACGACGGCGCCTTCTGGACCGCGTAAGCCCTCAGGACGAGGCTGCCCGACCACTGGACAGCGCATACGGACTCGCAGAGACGGACTTTACTCTGCTTTAACGCTTTCTACTTTCACCTGCGACAAACATGAGCGCGCAGTGACGTATGGCACTCGCCTACGCGACGATGCCGATTCGACGTGGACGCGCCGCGTGCAAGCTCTCCAGCCGCGATTTTTATACTACTGGAGGTGCCGAGGACTTGGCTGGACGGCGTTGCGGACGTATCTAGCCTCAAACGGTGCGTTTACTTTACTCTTTATTGCTTCTATCCGTACCTCTACTATACAAATCCACCCCCTTCACCCCATCTACCCACCACCATTTCGTCGCTGGTATGCGGTTAGCTCTCTTGAGCTTCCCGCGCCGCGCCGAAAAGCAACAAGTGAACGGGTAGCGGGATACCCGTTCCCCATTTGAGACCCGCGGGGAAAATGACGGGTAACCCGTACCCGAACGTCGGGTGCGGGTATAGCATCGGGTTCGGGTCGGGAGTGCTCACGAGCACCCGTACCCGACCCGTGCTATTCACTAGCCATGAAAGAAATCAGGAATTAAATAGCGTACTCGGGCGTTCAAACATCGCGAAAGAAGGCGTCAAAGTGGATAAACTGCTTAAATCCTGCCGATCATTAGTATGCGGAGTAGCTGGTCAAGAAAAACGCACCACGGGGCCCATTCGCATCCACATTGTCATCCTCACTATCTAACTCTTCCTCTCTCTCCTCAGCATCCAGATCGCCCATGGCATCAAGCTCCGCGAATCGAGTGCGCAATAAATCCTTGGCCTCGACGTCGCAAAAGAACGGGGTGCCAGGAATGTAAGGGCAAAACACGCGATCAATGAGGGGACGGCGGGGGCGCGAAGAAAAATGCAAAACACAAGCACTCACGTCCTTTCGCCCATTTATTACCAGCACCACTTTGACCAAAGACAAAGTTGTCTGGGCGGAAGAGGCCACCAAGGGTGGCTTGAACGAACAGAGTCCATCGTGCCGGGCTCGAGGTCGACGAGGACAGCACGGGGGACGTACTTGTTGGCGCCAATCTCGTTGTAATAAACCGAAATGCGCTCAAGCTGGTGGTCGTTGTTCCCCTTGTAGAGACCGTCCCGCTCAAAGCCATGCTCATCGGACACAACCTCCGAAACTTGGCACCTGCACCGCACTGTCAGCGATAGGATACGAGAGAAGATGAAAGGAAGGGGGACCACGTACCAATCTGGTTACTACACTAGATTTCCAACAGGACAATCAGCAGCCGTGCGATCCAGGGAGGACGAGCAATACACACCTAGCTCGTCTGTATGTGAACGATTTCACGCATGCTGGGAGAGAAAATAGGTCAAATCGCGGTCGATGTAGGTAAATGCAGGGGGTGAATGATACGACTTGCAACAACACGCGATTCGGAACCGCGTTGATGGGCCCGCAGGATGCCCCGCCGTCGTCGTCGCCGCCAATGGACAATAAACGTGAAAGTCACTTACATTGAGAATTGTCGTACAATAAAGGAGAAAGATTAGGTGCAAGTGGACACAACGGCAAGGGAAAGGGTTCTAAAAACGTTTCCAGAACGCGTCGTTCGCGTCATCTACGGGAGAACAAATCAGAAATGGAGCACAGAGGGCATGGCGGAGAAAGGTAGCAACTAAAGACATCATGATAACGGGCACCCGCCAACGTCGTGCACTGGCGCGTCCCATGGTGGAGTCGACAGACCCAGCACGCGACGTTGGTGGGGCAGTCGAAGAAGAGAAAAACAAAGAAAAGGAAGAACCAACAGAAAAGACGCGTACCTAGCGTTCTGGGGCACCGATGGTCTTAGGGATGGTAGTGGTAAGGTCGTAAGATGCAGTAAACAAACGCACGTGCTGCAAGCCCCTGAAAAATTCAAGCTTTTGCTTCCAAGTTCCACAGCCACAAAGCTTTCTTTTTCCGCTGTCAATCCCAGAATTATTCGGACTGCCGCCCCAGCACCGCGCTTCTGTTGATAGCGGGCCGACCTTGCGCCTACTTCCAGAAACCGGTGCTGGGTTGGTAGGCTTCTTTCCTCCCACTACTATCTCACTTTGTTTACCTCGATATTTATTGCAGCTCGCTACCTTCGACACCGTCATTCATGGCGTTGCTGTATACGCAGCTGGAACTGCATTTTTCAGTACGTCCAAGTCATCTTTACTGCGTGTCTCGTTTGCTCAGCGCCCACCAGACTTCGACTCGTCTGTCACCCTCAAGAGACGGCGTGCTCCAATGTACATCAAGACGGTCTTCGATTCCAACGGTTATCTACTTTTTGGATACAACGATTCACTCGGCTTCATGCCGGTGAACAACAGTTCGGCTACAGGTCGACTGTATACTCCTCTGTCCTTCAAGTCATTACATTGCATACCGGTGCGTATTTCAAGTTCATTTTAAAGCCGTGTCGACTAACGACTCGTTGAAGATAATATCAATAACGCTGCGTGAAGGAGCGCAAATAAAACTCGACTGGTAAATGGACGCGTTGTTTACTTGGGCCGCCACTGAGCCGTTGGTGTACAGACTCGCTTGAATGTTGACTTTAATCTGCTACGGTACGTCCTTCGCCTCGATGGGAAACTATGTATACTAACTCGACGTTTAGTTCCACCACGGACGGACGAAACCGACTGCACCTGGCTCTGTCGGACGAACTGCTGTCTCAAGGATGCTCCTGTAAGCTTTACTTGTTTCCTTTACATACGTGTATTAATACTTTCTTCAGTCAATAGGACTATTCACCTGGTTTCATGCTGGTGAATCACGGTGCCGGCTGAGCTCTTGTTCGTTCGCGACTGGAAGGTAGAAGAGATATATTCCAAAGGTACACTGACTTGTCCCGACGCCGTATTGAGTTTGTGGGCTGACTGCTCGTCTTCTCTGTAGCCTCGAGGATTGACAATCCGTACCTTTGAATGCCCGAGATATACAACGGCAAGCCCGAAACTTACTTCAAGAAGCTGTGTCCTTGAGTCCGGAATCTCGAGGTAAGCTGTCCAGCCGTTACTCGCAATTACTTATATTTCTCCTCTCTGTTCAAAGACCCCACCCATGACGCACTCGCAATAAGGACGTCCCCTTGATATCGCCGCTACCCTCAAGAGACGGGTACACGACCTTATGCCGTCCGTGAGACGACGACGAAGACATGATGTGTTCAGGTGAACTAAAAGGTATGTTGTCTTGTCGGGTCTCTGTACTTGCCATATTGACCACTCTTTTCTTTCAGAAACTAATCGTGCTCGCCAAGGTCACGGAAACTTCAAGAGACTCGATTGATACGCGATGTATGTATCTCAGATAGCTGACAACCTGCTTCGAACTCATTTGTTCCCTGCAGCTATGACTGACGACTCTGCCGTCTGTCTCTGTCACAGAGAGGATTTTCGCCCATAGTAAGTCTATTCTGTTATCGTTGTTTCTCGCAACTGAATTGTTCATGTACAGACTCGCGCTCCGGAACCCTTGTGCTTCGTTGCGCATGCCGTGCTCTTCAAGACTGATCAACGACTCACTCCACTCCTTATGCAGCGATATTACAGTTTCTATGATCCATGTGTCTATTGCTGCTCCCAACTGCACTACATTTGGGAGAAATACTCAACTACCATCTCTAATAACCCCCTCGACTTGCCAAATCTCCCCTTTTTCCTCTCATGCCATCTTATCCCCTACCTCCATTTCCTCCATCACCTGATATTTCTTATCATTGTCAAATTTACTGTCCAACGCTCAACTTTTAACTGCCACAGATTGGGCTGGTGGACAGAGTCTCTATAGACAGTAATTTGACAAAAGGCCTATTTTTGATAGTACTAATAAGAAAAGTGTTATAGCCACCACTACAAGGCTATCCCCTAGACACAATTTATATTTGCCTAACAATGTGTTCATTGACAGGCTGTCCACCGATGCACACTTGTCAAAAAAGTAATTTTTAGCAAAAAAGTAAACAGATCAATGCAGGAGTCGAACTGCGGATCCGACAAAAGATGACGGCGGAGTCTCTCAAAGATAACAGGCATAACCGTTAGACTATACATGCTACTCAATGTCATTGCTACACTCAGCAAGTCCTCACATCCTTAGATATTCACAGTGCTATAATACAACACTCTTCATCTCGCAAGCACGACTTATAATAAAGCGCAGGTCGGGTACGGGTCCTAGAGACCTCACCCGACCCGTACCCGCACCTGGAGCATCGGTTACGGATTTTGCCCGCGGGTATGAAATGGGTACCCGTGAGGCTGGTGTTAGATTTCGTGCCCGCCGACGACCCCCGAGCAATTGCGCGGGGGTTAGCGACGTGCACGAGACACATTTGCGAGGCCCCGGCTACTTGCGAGAGCAAGAACCGCAGCTCTACAAAGTGCATATAGGTGGGGGCAAGGTAGGAAATGGTGGTGAAGGATGGTGGTTGCGAGGAGGCGAGGCAGGCAACAACGGGATGGAGGTGGAAATGGTGAAGGTGAGAGGATGTAGTGTGAGACGACATTATCGAGGATAGGAAGTCGTGATCCTTCGAAGCGAAGGGGTGTCTTTCCCAACGTCGCGCCATTGTCAATCCGTAGTAGTTGTAAGTCGCCGAAAAACAACACGGTCCCGATGTCCAAGGGTGCGGGATATCATCCGTATCAAGAACCACGACTTCGCGCCCAACAGCGCGCAGGAACAATGTCAGGCGTTCCCAGGCCATACGCGATTCCTGGTCGTCCGACAAAAGCCATTAGTACCCCGCAATTAACAACCAATTTGTTAAACTTACCGAAAACCATCCAAGCGACGTGTCGCGCCGGATGAGTCGTCCACAGACGGTCTGTTGGAGGAAAAGGTAATGGCTCCCCAGTCAGTTTCCATGTTGGGACCGGGCCAATTGCATGTCCCTCGGGCTCTATTGCTCCATCATCCAGACCACATCAGCCTCCCAAAGTAAGTCGTCGGTCGTCGCATACGCGAGCCCTGTCACTAACCGAGTCAGCCTATAATGCCCGCCAGATTGTTTGCGACACACACCGTCTACGAACGTTGGTTCTCCCAGTACAACAGAATCCTCCGCCGCCGCGATCTACGCAAGGCCCTCCGCCGCATGAAGCGCGCATGCTTATGCACCGTCGCCTGCATACGGCGCAACCGTCACC
>QLPD01004794.1:0-25915 GCA_003314085.1 Hymenopellis raphanipes
CATCGCACGTCCAACATCTTCCTCCTCCCCCTCCTCCATATCCCTTCCCCCCTGCGCGCCCCCAAGGCTATCCTCGTCCTCCACCGCTAATACCATACTCGCAGGCTCTCCCGCCCCCTCCTCCTCCCCCTCCTCCGCCGCAGGTACAGGATGAGTGGGCGTGGTGTCATGCAATTAACGTATCGCCGGAGAGAGACTGGCGCACGCGCGACCTCCGTCCCCAGGAGATCGCGCCAAGTCAAAAGCCGCTGCCGCCTCCGTATCCGCGGCATCAGCCCCCGCCTGTTCAGCAGGAAGATCCCTTTTCCACATCGCTCCCCATTACGGGGCGTACCGTTTATGCTGTCCCGCGGTTGTTGCAGGCGTCGTCGGTGCCCATATCGAAGCAGGGTGTGGCTGATATATTGGATCATATGGGTGATGATTCGGAGGATGAGGCGGAGGAGCGCGCGCAGAAGGAGCGTGGGGAGGATGATTATGAGTATGAGAAGAGGGTTATGAGGATGGCTGGTGAAATGCGTACTACGAGGGCTACTAGTAAGCGGGCTAGTGCTAGTACTAGTGCTAGTGCGAGTTCGAGTGGGAAGAGAAGGAGGCTTAGCTGATGCGATCTTTTTTGTGGCAGGATGTTTTTGTGTATATAATTGTTTCAAAAGTTCTTGGTGCACTCATCGTGGTGATATTAACTGGTTCGTTTTTTCACGGTGTAGGTGGCCAGGAGTTTGACATGCTCCTTGCTGCTCTTCGGAAGTAGATTAACTTCAGTTCCTTTTCAATTGCCTAGATCCGATTGTACGCAAGGGTACGACTACTTCTGTTCTCGTTAAGACTTATTTAACTGTCCTGTAGACCTCTGTTGAGACGCGAACTTGGTTCCTCTCTGTTCCATGATCAAGCTGGGTTATGTCTTGATTCGACCCGCTATGACTTACTGGACATCACTTTAAATTCACCGTAGCCTCGTTGCGCCGTCGCCTGCTGCGTTTTAGTATGCCGACACTCCGTCACACGGAAGTACGCGGTATCGTGTACGCTACTCGCTTGAAATGCAACGGCATGGTCAAAGCTGCCTTTCACGTCCACAACATATCTACGACGGTGAACCACGCTCCTGTCCGAAACGATATACCATTCGGCGGGAAGGTTATTTCGGATTTCAGTCCGCGGATGAAAAAGGTTCTTCTTGGCGTCTTCTTTTCTGAAAAAAGTCTCTGTCATTTAACATTCAGTTGATTCTCCAGCGTGTGCCTTGGTATCGTGCTATGAACTGGTCGATTCGGGTGAGGGGATGCCCAAGGATGCCGCCCATTTCAACGTCTCAGCAATATCTATCCTCGACGATAGCCCGCCTTTATATTCGAGAGGATCTCACTGGATGTGTAACCTAGGTCCGCATATCGGTGAGGTTCTGTTCTTCTTTCAAGCTGCGATTCAAAATGAATTTGGTCAATGTCTTCATCAACTTCTAAAAGTTTTCTTCTAGATATGCTTGCCCAGTTCCCACTGAGGAGTCTCAAGAATGACGCTTATACGGCCTGTCGTTGTTATAAAGGGCCCAGTCGTCCAAGCTTCGAAGCGATTGGTGATATATGTGCGACGACAATCTTGGCGCCGACTGCCTGGACTATTTGATGACCGCAGGACGTTGTCCGGCGGTTGGATGTTATCTGACAGTAGACACCCACGTCGGTGTGTCTTCTTGCATGGAGAAACGTCAAACATGTTGCCTGCTCAACGACTTATGATATTGCCCTAGGGTTCCCAGTTGATCTACGGCGATTATAGATTCCGGAGCCCTTCGTCTTCACTCTGCCTCCTCGACATAGGCGTCGCTGGTTCTACGTCCTCGAACCTGCATTAAGACGGTGAGTATCCGGCTGACCAGAGAGATTGATACCGACCTCCACCAAAATCGTCCGCAACATGTGGTGTGTCGTCTTCTGGCCAGCGTGGATGTCATCGACGGATTTCATGAGACGCGTCTGCATCATTTTCAGGTCAGTCAGCAAACGCGTTGTTGAGATATCGCTGCGAATCTAATAAACTTGTTAGGAGGTCGTACGCAGCAAAAATGTAACGAGCACACATTGAACGCGATCCGCGCATTGTCCACTCGAGTACGTAGGTCCATAACCTTGGCATTGATTCTTCCCCGAGATGCGATGTACTTGAGCCGCCCGAGCTTCGAGAGACTCTGCACTCTGGAATCCACAATTTTGATTGTTCTGCGATGGCAGTGAATCATCGTCGAATAACGAGCTACGTAGACGTACTCGCGAAGATCACAAATCCTGGTGATATCAGCACCACTGAGTGTAGATGCGGGTCCGATTTCGTTTAAGATGGCAAGTGTGATGGAAGCTGTGTGCTCTGCGAGAGCTCGACATTCGTCGCGAGCGGCCCGAGCGTTCTATAAAGAAATCAGTTGACGCCATCGTGAGCGCTAAGTACAGAATGGTACTCACCTCAGCGGCTTGTACAGTCTTGCGCAGGATTCCACAGGCGCCCTCAAGCACGTTTCCAAACACCGGAACAAGTTTTGCGACGCTTTCCGCGATGTCGAGGCATGTGACGAGGTTCGCCATATTTGTTGGGCCGAACATCGATGGTGAACCCACATTCTGAAGCTTGGACAGCACCTCGATACGTGTGTTCATCTCTCGGAAGTATGGGAGGGCGATCCGCATGACTTCCGTAAGATCCTTCCAAGGTCTGTCCGGTGAACGATCAAGCAGAATCCTTCCCTCAAAGAAACCGCAGGTGAAGGAGTAATGGTCCATTCCTTGACTTGGAATGTAGAGAATACTGCAATCCCACCAGATGGTATCGGTACAAGCTCCTCTGCCGGACATGATGAGAATGAGCAAGACCTGAAGTTCCAAGACATAATAACTCTTCCACCAATAAGGCTACATAAGCAACCCAATGTGATACATACTCACCGAGCCATGCTTTTCCTGACATGAAAGTATCCGATGCCATGCCTCTCTTGCAGGTCCACCTACAGTCTCCGCAAGTACAGCCAATGCGTCCAGGCTCGTCTCTCCGCGGTCCTCCAATTCATGACGCCATTGAGCACTCTCAATTTGCGACATCCATTCTATACTGGTTAGCGAAGCACCAACGCGATCTTCCACCTCACTAAGCATCAATGTGAGAAGTCAATACCATGACTGGAACACCGGTGACATACCTTGCTTGTATGGCCTCCCATTGATCTGAATCAACTATGTATCGAAGAATCTCAAGCCCCCCATGCGCATAATCCTCCCCCGTGTGCTTCTCACCTTCATCTAAAATGTAGGACGCGCAACTCTGGTAGTCGGATTCGGTATCTTCGTTGTCAGATACATCCGGAGTCGTAGATCGGTCCTCCGTGGAGGAGACGTCGTGCACTACGGCGGGCATGACGGGAGTAAGAAGCAGCGAAGGAGTGCTGTTGATGTCACGCACACATTATTACTTCCTGTCCTCAGACCGGCACAGGGTATGCTGTATGTAATGGCATCCCTTTCAATACGAACCCGGCTGGAACAGCTCTCGCACCGCATCCAGCGCGTAAAGAAGCCATCCAATTGAAGACACAACTAGTCCTCATGACGGCGCCTTATCAGTGCCTTCATGTACATCAGTCAGAAGCTGGATCAACTTCTTAACCGTGGGCCGAGTTTCGAAGCCTTGAAGACACCAATGGTTATTGAAACCCTCAACACAGGCGCCATGAAAAGAAAGTGTCCTGCTCAACGCGTGTGTACGGGCCAAGATACTGGGCTACAATCCATTCAAGAATCAAAAGATCGTTCCTACGTCCAGGGTGCATCTCAGAGTGACTCCGAGTGTTTACCATCATAACAAGGCGTAGAATAAGTAGGTAGAACGTAAACTTTTCTGAGAAGGCCATGTACTGTACAGTTCTGCCACGTCACTGCTGGCTTTCAACATATGAAGCAGTTCCCCAATAAGTACTCGAACTAGTTTTCATATCTCAGGTGCCCCGCGATAAGTAGTGGCGGCCGACAAGGCACTAACGCTTGGTGTCTGAGCATGAGTCGTCCCCTGAATGCTCGCATACGGGGGAGGTGTGTATCGACCAGTCGGGGGCTGGAAAGGCGATGTAGACGCAGGGAACGTCGAAGGGTCGCTTGGATCCTACACGCGTCTCAAGATCAGGCAGCGTCTCGCAAAGCAAAACACGTACATAAACCCTCTGCGCCATCGCAGACTGAGATCCGGTTATCAATGGCTGCTGGTAGCTAAACGGATGCACCGCGCCCTCGCGATCGTCGTCTCCTACGTCCTTCACCGGCTCGAGAGCAGCGTTTCGTTTTTTGCGTCTGAGGAAGAAGAATATTCCTGTGGCGATGAGTGCGAGGCCGACGACACCGCCTACAACGCCGCCTGCTATCGGCCCAGCATGGGAGGAGCCACCGCCGGACGATGATGCGGAGGAAGTTGATGTCGATGAAGATGTCGATTGAGAACCTGTGGATGTGCGCGAGGATGTCTGTGAAGTGGAAGAGGGTGCTTCTCCCGCGGTTGCTTCGGCGCCTGATGATGTATTGTTAAACCTGTGTAGATTGGAACGCTATATGGAGGCTGGGCATACCGTGATCCGCTATTGCCGCGTTAAAATCGAACGTGCCATTACTGAGGAGTGGGAGGTAGGCGTAGTGGGGCACGGCAGTGCCGTCGGGTATTGTATTAGGGTAGCTGTTGAACGGGGTGGTGCAATTCGTGCTCCAGCTTGGGAATCTGCGAGATAATCAGAAATATTTAGGTATTCATTGATCGCGAGACCAAGGCACGCACGCGGATACACCGGCTCCTTGACATGCAGCACAGACGTTGAGTATGGACCAGTAAACGTGGTTGCAGACACAGTTTGTGGCCGCTGTAGCCGCGATACCAGCGTAGTGGAATCCCGACGGTATGGGTTGGATATTGAAGCCTGTGAATTGTCAGTTCTAAAGGTCCAAGAGGAACAAAGAGCCACGTACTTCCATCGCTGGTGCACTGGTTCCCGAGAGCCTCGCCTATCTGACACGGGCTCTGGTTGAGCGAGTTGAAAGACTACAGCAGCACAAAAAAGGCGCGTGAATCAGCAGCTGATTTCTTTCGTCTACATGGAGATAACCCGCACCCACGAGAACTCCGGGTTTGAGCAGACAGCGTGCTGTTGTGCGAGAGCACCCAGACTGAGCGCAGCAAGAACCAGGAGAGCAGTCATGGTGGTACTCGGGGAAGAGATCAAACACCCCATCGCATAATTAAGTGCGTGCTTTATAGGTCCGCCAAACACCGAAGAAGAGCGGAGCCACGAGGGTTGGAATGATGAATTGTCTAGACGCGCTATATGAAGAGTGTGGGATGGTACGATGATAACGGAGTTTTTGAAGCCTTATGTTCATATGCTAAAGATTTATGGAAGATGGAGAAGACACCAGTGTGGGAGCGAGTGGTCATCTGCTGATTGCGAAGGAAGGCGAAGCAAATGTATGTTCCATTGGCCCCAAACAGATGACCAAGAATATCGGTATGCTGGGCGCTCAAAAATACGCTGGTCCGGTAACGAGAGCGTGGCGCAGGTTCATCGAAGAATCAGCACAGCATATGGAGGATCAAGGTGCTTGCCAAACAAACGCACACATGTTCTCCTTGTGACTTACCATCATGTCGCGCCATCAGATGTACGACGCACCACGCGATCCTCGATATCCTCAGGAAGCCTCCACCACTCTCCTTCGCGGCACACCTGTCCCTCCGCCCTTATTCATCTGCGGTTCAATCGCGACTTAGTGCCCCACACGTACCCCCCAACATCTTCATTTCCTTCGCTGCTTTCTCTGAAATTGTCGTTCTTACGTTATACATTCGTCGTGACTTTCTCGTTCCATTTGCCCCCCCCCCCCTCTGCAGTTATATATGAATTCCCTGCCCTTCATGAGATATATCTTATTTGGGTTACACCTGCTACATCAGAATCTCTATATTTCTTCACTTTTCATCATCTCTCCTCTCTATATTTTCTGTTCTTCTTTTTACCTATGCCTTGCATTTGCCATTGAACATGTGTGGCGCAATTTCTCTTTCTGTGATGCACTTGGTAGAATTGAATTTATACCCAAGCACTTTCATCTTGTTAAATGACACTACTCCGGAGCCCGCAAGCTCCGTCTGGTGACAGGCGGAATGCAGACCTGCGGATTTGTCACTGAGCGAAATAGGCGCCGGTTACTCTTGATTAATACCAGCACCGTTGGACGCATCGCATGGATCCTATGTACGTGTCTATGAGCGCACACTATTCTTGAACTGATCTCTGCTCCTGCATGTAGACCTAAAGTCATACTCTCCAGTAGGCCTCTGGACATCTCAGAGATGGGAAGGATCCTGATTATCTGCTAGACTTTATCTGGAAGATCTCCGACAATGGGATCCCTCGGATATCGCCTACGTCACGCCTCAAGTGTTGCTTCACTGGTTCTGGTGATAGTACTTCTGGTATCGCAAAGTTGACGTGGAACACGGAGGGATATTGGTGGCTCGGTCGGGAACTACGCTTGGCGTTGTAAGTCTTCTACCTGAAGTTCCTACAGAAACTGATTCGTTGACTTTAGACCGGCGTCTGAATGTGTTGTTGTAAACGTGCTCTATTCGACAGAAGACGAAAGAGAGAGTGCCCTCGGATCGATCTGTGTCCAACTTGATCAAGTCTTCCACAACTTGAACAGCCGCCCATCCATTACAGGTGAAATACTTCGATATCATACGAGAAATCATAGTGATAACGTTTTTCAGAATATTCGTACACTTCCGCTTTGGAATCAAACGACTGTCCTTCGATACAGCTGGCTTTTTCGGTGGCTTCATTTATGCCTGCCGCTGATCTTGTCTTCCCTATTCGACCGCGTTGCTCTTCGGTTTCAAAACTTCGCCAAGTATCTCATATGGCGCCTTCAGAAAGGCTCCATTTCGATGCATATTCCACCCCCTCCATCCTCCACGAGTTAAGGCTTTACGCCAAACTACCTAGCGCGTACAAGTTGTCGGGCAACATGCCTGACCTCGATCTGGCGCTCACGTCTCTCCGAAACACCACACTGCCAGCTTCTTGGTTTTCTCCAGACAGGGAAAGGCCAGCCGAAGTCAGCACATTGACCTTTGCGACAGGACGGCGGTTCGCGCAACTTCCATCTGACGCACAGGATGATTGGCAGGTGGCGTTACAGGGCTTTGATAGCAGCATGGAGTTCCTCATGCTGGAGAGTCCCCTCACTCAATCGTTCTTCTTCAAGCGCCACGAGATCTCACAAATCAAGTTGTGGCAGGGCGGGCCTGAACTGATTCTCTTCGTGTTACAGAACGGCATCGAGACCTGCGAACATGTTATAGCCACTTCTGAACAATCGGACGACCTCCTGGCAATTAAGCACAGTCTAGCTGCGTCATTGTTCCTGCTGTGCGAAGCGCGCGAGCTAGAGGCGCTCTGTCCGTTGACTGAAAGGATACTTCACACCGAGCGGGCGATAGAGCTCTTGAGAGAGTGTCTTCGTATACTCAGTGGGAGCGGTTATTCCTTCAGCTATACCGTCACCGACGGTTCTACCGGCTCTGTCGAGAAAGCGGCGTGGACGCCTCCCGGTCTCAATGCGGCGGACCAGCCTCGCGATGTAAATCACCTCCGTGAGCTGCTCGGTAGCGCTCTCTGGACGGGCTTCGGTTTCGTACAGGAAAGGAGGGATTTAGACCAGGCCATCACATTTCTATCGAGCGTTCCGCTGGACCATTCTGAAACGACTGTGTTCAAGCTGGCCGGGATGTTGTATGAAAGATATTTTCATCACGGAATGGATTATCGAGATATCCAACACGCCATATCCGCTCTCTCGGCCGTCGCTACTTCCCCCAAGCTTGGCGCACCCACAAAACGATTCTTCGCTGCTTATTTCTGGGCGGAATGCGCGGAGGCAGTTCATGACGCGCGCTCGCGTATGAGTGCATTCGAAACCGCCATGTCCATCATCACGAACGTCGTGTGGGTCGGCATGGCCATGCAAGATCGCCACGATATTCTCACCATGACGCTCACTTCTTTCGGGTACGCCGGCGCACTAGCGCAGAGCGGATTACGCTGCATGAAGGATGATATCGGACACGTTCCTGGTCTCGCGGCTGCGTGCGCCATTGAATACGGCGAGTACCCCACTGCGATCGAATGGCTGGAGCAGGGAAGGTCCATCATTTGGGATCAGCTTTTGCAGTTGCGCGTTCCTTTGGAGGGGTTAAAGAAAAGTGATGGGCCACTCGCTGAGAGGTTGGAGGGGATTGCGAAGGAGCTCGCCATTTCCAGTGCTCAGACTCGTTTTGGGACGGAAGGAACAAACGCAGAGTTTAAGATGTTGGAGTTTTTGGAAGGCGATTCTCGGGGACAGACACACAAGAAGCTGTCAATGGAATGGCAGAAGGCCATTACGGAGGCGCGGAGCTTGCCTGGGCATGGCAAGTTTTTACGGCCAAAGGAGTTTGACGAGCTCCTCCGCGCCGCTAGCGATGCTACAGTTATTATCATCAATTTCGATGCCGAGCGATGTGATGCCCTGGTCGTTTTTCCTCTCGGTGACGCTGGCGACCGTGCTGAAGGACGTGACCGGGTTCTTCACGTTCCTCTCAGCAAGGTTGAAGGATTCCTTCATGACATAGGCAACCTGTACGCGGAATTGCTTGACCTTACTCGCTCGTCCGATGAGCGCAGGCCGGTGCCCAAGCCATCGGCAAACTGGAATGCTGAAGCCGTATTCATGCAGGTGCTTTCCGTACTCTGGGACAGCATTGTTTTTCCCATCTTGAAATCATGTCGGGATGCTCGACCGCGGTTATTCAATGTACGTGCTTATAGTTATCGTTTTAGAGAGTCGTCACTGATTCAAACGGTTCGCAGAGTACGACACGACCTCGCGTGCGGTGGTGCCCGACCGGACCACTAACGTTCCTTCCTCTTCACGCAGCGGGCGACTACAGCATATCCGAAAAGGGTCACAAGGTGTATGACTTCGTCATCTCCTCGTACATACCTACCCTCAGTTCCATCATTCGTCCCGAATTGACGCGCAGGCGCAAGCCTCAGATTCTCGCCGTTTCTTGCGCCGCACCCAAAGGACATGCGCCTATATTCGGAACTCAGAGAGAGCTGAGAAACTTAAAGGCTCATGCGACCTCGTCAGGTTGCGACATGATTGAAATTGAAGCAGGAAACGCCACCGCTGAGCGAGTTTTGGAGGAGATCAAGGACGCTCAATGGGTTCATTTCGCATGTCATGGAATTCAAGACGCGATGAGCCCCACCCAGAGTGCTCTGATTCTCCAAAACTCGACGCGCGTCACCCTCGCCGATTTCGCCGCCCTGAACATCCCTCACGCTGAGCTGGCCTACTTGTCCGCTTGTCAGACTGCCACTGGGTACGACGCCGTCCCGTCAGAATCGATACATCTCGCAGCTGGAGTGCTCTTGGCTGGATATCGCAGTGTCATTGCGACGATGTGGTCTATTCAAGATCGATATGCGCCTGAGATCGCAGACGATGTCTATGGTTATTTGTTAAGGGGCGGAGAAGCGGGCGTTCCGGGCTATAGGGAGTCCTCAATCGCGCTGGACCTTGCCGTCGGATGTCTGCGAAACAAGGTTGGGGAGAAAGTGTTTATGTCCTGGGTACCGTATATCCACATGGGTGCATGAAGGAACAAGTTACAGTGGTCATACAACTATTTGATACCTACTAGAATCAACATTCCTCCCACCATTTTGTATTACCGCCTCCGAATTGTAACCATCTCGGCTGCTCGTATGACTTCATCTCGATTGTACGATCTTCATTCATCCGTGCCATTACATTCGCAGGCACCCATGCGACGAGAGTAAGTCGGCGCGCCTGCTGAGCAATCCTGTGCGCGAGGTCCTCTATTTTCACTTCACTGGATGGTGTAGCGTGGAAGTAGACGCATCGCAGCGTGGGATGGGCGGCAATGTAGGAGACTATAGCCTCCTACAAAACACACATGGTTAACACCAGTTCAGCGAGATGCGTAACACTTACATGAGTGCCATCGCAGTCTAGTGTCACTTCTTCCAAATCCGATAGGCGCTGCAGTGCGTCGCAGATGTGCGGCGTTGTCTCGCCGTAGCCTGATATCCCGAAGAGGAGAGCCAATCTCTTGAGAACTCCACGTCCCGCCAAAGAAAGCTCTGTAAAAGCGTGGCGAACACTTTCCAATGCGCCCCATTTGAAAACTTTATGAAACACAAGCTCCTCAAGCACTTTGAATGATTGAAGAGCAGTCTTTTGCGAGAGTGTTAGTAACTACACTTGGACCAATGTGCGAAGACTTACGCAGAGACGCGCAATTACATCCTCAAAGCGACAAGCTCCTGCCTGACAGGCACATACAAGATGAAGCCTGCGCGGCCGTCGGGAGTCAATGTCGTTTATGGCTCCTGGGACTATCTTCTTGAGGACATCCGACAGACATGACTGATATCCCGCGGGCTGATCGTATGAAAACTCTACTGCCCTCATCTCTATTACGCGCACTGCGGGGGTATACTCCAGAAGGGAGACGTCGGGGTTGTATGACACACATGAGCTGGAGGCATTGAGGATGAGGACGCGGAGGGTAGGGGAGCAGAGGGAGTCTGGAATAACGTGGTGGTTTATGCTGCAATCGTTAATGACCAAGGTCTGGAGCGCGGGAAGACGCAAGACCGAGATGAGCAGAGTAGGGGTGATGCAGGCGTTATATCTAGGTCCGTTGCGAGAATGAGCGCTGCAGCAGATGCGAACATGCGTCACGCTCTGTAGCTTTGAAAAGTATTTGCGAAGGAGGTCCATGAGGTCGAGATTGCCCGCCTCTGAGCGACAGTTGAACGTGACGGAGCGCACGGCATTACGGAGCGCCGGAGTTTTGCATATACGTCTTTCCCAAAGCTGAGATGAGATGGCACATTCAAGAGCGAGTAACGGTGGAATAAATAGTTGGACTGCCTTTCCCTGGTGTAGTTGGTCGATTCACGCCGGAGTTTGGTATATGGGCGATGTGGGGTTCAATTCCCAATATCGTCGATAGCGGGCAGTGACCATTTTTTCTTTATCGACGGGCGGCCAGGCTTTGGATTTGGCCTCGTTACCCTCCTAGTTTATGCGTAGCGAGTGACGACTCGCATCAATAATTGGGGAATACTACAACACGCAGTCAAGTACACGTCTGAAAACAGGTCATGTTAATTATCTGTGCCCGCTCATCGATGCGTAGAGATGGAATGAGCAATCATCCTACAAGATTAATGCGAATGATGATTGATAACAATATTTCCCTTGAAGTCTTCGCAACTTTACTAGGCGGCAACGGTGAGGTAAAGGTGCGCAAATGAGGGTACCCAGGGCACATGGCTTATCACGCCCGCTTAGCACACCGTATTTCGGTGTTGGGTTCAATTCCCACTGTGTCTATGACTCCGTGACAAGAAGCGCGGCCTTCATTTTACATCCAGATCATGATTGTGGCGCAAATATTAAATCGTTAATTTGCAGTCAGATCTAAATGCTCTATGTAGATACGAGTGTTCGTGGCCAATCATTATCAGCATCATATTCACCACCCGTTCCTTGTCTGAGATCACCGTGGCTGAGCTCCGTGTCCATATGCATGTTGACGTGACTCTTAATGTACTTAGGCGATGGCGTAGCCACGTAGTCTCGCTGTCTGCCTTCCGCTTATTCCTTGGGAAGATTCTCGAATACGTAGATGGAATGTGAAGTTTTACATTCACGTTCTGCGGCCTGGAACGCCGGGTTTCAACACATGGACCAAGTACCCAAACTAGCTTGATGTCTAAGGTCTAACACCGGGCTTGTGAGCTCTAGTCGTCCGCTCAGCAATACTCGTGTATGGTGGAGGTGTAGTCGAGGCCTGGAATGTCGCAGCATCATTTGGATTCTGTAGGACGTCAGCCTCCAAGTTCGTATTTACAACGCAAATCGGAAACACGCACATAAACCCTCTGCGCCATCTCCGACAGAGAGCCTACCTGCTGGTAGCAGTACGGATGTACTGCACCCTCCCCGTCATCATCGACATCCATCACCGGCTCGGCGAGATTTCTCTTTCTGCGCTTGAGGAAGAAGAGTATTCCTGTGGCGATGAGTGTGAGCGCGATGACGCTGCCTGCTATGGGCCCTGTATTATTAGAGGAGCCACCGCCTGACGATGATACGGAGGAAGTTGATGGCGATTGAGAACTTTCAGAGGACGTGAGGCTGGGTGAGGATGTTTGTGAAGTGAAAGGGGGCGTTGCTTCGGCGCCTGATGATGTATTGTTAAACGGAACATTATATGCAGGTTGAGCATACTTACCGTGATCTGCTAATGCTCCCTTAAAATCGAACGTGTCGTCAATGAGGAGTGGGAGGTAAGCGTAGTGGGGCACGGCGGTGTCGTTGGGTATTGCGTTAGGATAGCTGTTGAATGTATAGTTCAAGCAATTTTGGCTCCAGAGTGGGAATCTGTGTGATGGAATCGATTCATAAGCTGGTACGTATTCATTCATTCATAGACCACGCACGCGTCAACAATGGCTCCTTGACACGCAGCACAGATGTTGAGTAGAGACCAGTAAACGTGGTTGCAGACACAGTTTGTGGCCGCGGTAGTTGCGATGCCGGCGTAGTGGAATCTCGACGGTATGGGTTGGATATTGAAGCCTGTGAATTGTCAGTTCTAACTTCGTCCAAGAGGAAGAAAGAGCGACGTACTGCCATCGCTGGTACATTGGTTCCCGAGCGCCTCGCCTATCTGGCACGGGCTCTGCTTGAACGAGTTGAAAGACTACAGCAGCCTGAATCAGCAGCCGAGTCCATGAAGATATCCCGCACGCACCCACGAGAAGTCCGTGTTGGAGCACACTGCGTGTTGATTTGCACGAGCACCCAGACTGACCCCAACGAGAGTAGTCATGGTGGTACTTGGGGGGAAGTCTATCGCATGTCGTCAATCTATAGAGTAGATAGCTATCGGCTACCTCGGGATTCCAGAGACATTATATCTATTGTCCGTTAGCGTAATTTAACAATGTTCCAAGCTTACTTGCTTTTATCTGAAGTCAGACCGCGCGCCACGTACCGCCATCAGTTCCGTACGGCGATCGAACACAAACGACAGGCCATTTGAACATTGGTGGATAGGTTATCTTCATTTCCAAGCAGAATGCACGCCCCCATAAACACGAACAGAGCTCCGCACAACCACGTCAAACATCAGGCAGTGGTCTACCGCCTCAGTGTGGGCAGCGGAAGTCGTGTTACATGAACGAGAAAGTCTCTTCAAGTTTAACGCGTGAGTTGGATTTTACCGAGGGAACAGAGCGGAGATATCAACGGCTTTATCCAGCATCTTGATAAGCGCCCGGTTAGGCGCCGTGAATAGACGCCCAGGCCCGCACTCTCTGCCTTTTCGCGTCCTTCTCGCGGCAACGTCAAACCTTTCCCACTAACGACGACGATGGAAACGACTTCAACTTGCTCGGCATTCAAATTCGGCCCGCTCGCAACGCCGCGCCCTCGATTGGCCTGTTGCCGGGACCCGACGATCCTCCGTCCCTGGACCAATCGGAATTCGCAATTACCAAATGCCACCTCCTCCATCCATCCACCTCGTCACCTGCTGAAGTGTGCTTTGGGCTGGGCGAGCCGGGCGGAGCTTTATGGCATGAGCTCCCCGTATAAAAAGGGCGGGCGGACCTAGACTACCCCGATCACGACGCAGGTTTCACCTTACACCATCATCGCCACCCCTCCTCATCGCACCCATCGACGCACCACACAACGATTACACCGAAAAAAATGGCCAACATAAACGGACATACGCCAGAGGTCCATCTGTCTAGCGCAGACGTGATCCGGATGGAACACGAATTTGGTGCACACAAGTGGGTAGTCGTCCTTTTTTTTCTCATCGACGCCCACGACAGGGAAGCAGGGGTCCACAGACGCCCACTCGGCGTCTATACTTTATCTGTATCACAGCATCCCGCACCGCATACGAGCGCCCACACGTCAGCATGACCCCGAGCCTATCATAATTTCCCTCTGCGCGATTATCGCCCTTGACTCTATTCCCACCCCTTGTTGCATTTCTTCTCTTTCCCATTTCCATCGCCATGCTCATATCCGATTTTACAGCTACCACCCGCTTCCCGTCGTCTTTGACCGCGCGCTGGGCGCCAAGGTCTGGGATCCCGAAGGGAAAGAATATATCGATATGCTATCTGCTTATTCGTGCGTGCCACCCTTCATCCATTCTTAATCAAACTAAACTAATCAATAGAGCGGTAAACCAAGGCCATTGCCACCCGCGCATCGTCTCCGCCCTCGTCACCCAAGCCCAACGCCTGACGCTCTCCTCTCGCGCCTTTTACAACTCCATCTTCCCCTCCTTTGCCCAAAAAGTCACTGCCACCCTCGGCTACGACATGGTTCTCCCCATGAACACCGGCGCCGAGGCCGTCGAGACCGCCCTCAAGCTCTCCCGCAAGTGGGCGTACATCGTCAAAGGCGTCCCGGAAAACTCGGCCATCATATTGAGCGTCGAGGGCAACTTTCACGGACGCACGCTCGGCGTCGTGAGTCTCAGCACGGACCCGGACTGCCGTGCGGGATTTGGGCCGTACTTAGCGGGAGTGGGGCCGACGTTTGTTGATGGGAAGGAGACCAAGACGATTAGGTACGGCGTGGCGGAGGACCTTGAGCGCGCGCTGGCGCTCTATGGAGAGAAGGTCGCTGCGTTCCTCGTAGAACCTATCCAGGGCGAGGCAGGGATCGTCCTCCCCCCAGAAGGCTACCTCGCTCGTGTCGCAGAGCTGTGCAAGGCGCACAATGTCCTTTTCATCTGCGACGAGATCCAGACCGGGCTGTGCAGGACAGGCAAGATGCTCGCGTCAGAGTGGGATGGGGTACGCCCGGACATTGTTCTCTTGGGGAAAGCGCTGAGTGGGGGTGTGTACCCCGTCTCGGCTGTCCTAGCGGACAAGGCGGTGATGTTGTGCATCAAGCCAGGCGAGCACGGGTCGACGTATGGTGGGAATCCGTTGGGATGCGCGGTGGCGATTGCCGCGCTGGACGTGCTGAAGGACGAGAACCTGGCGGAGCGCGCGCAGAGGCTGGGCGAGATCTTCAGGACGGAGGTGGCGGCGATGGGGATGACGGTCCGCGGACGCGGGCTGTTGAACGCTGTGGTGTTCCAGGAGAGCGAGAAGAAGAGGAGCGCGTGGCAGTTTTGTTTGTTGCTGAAGAGCCGGGGTGTGCTCGCGAAGCCGACGCATGTTAATATCGTGCGGTTTGCGCCTCCGTTGGTTATCGAGGAGGAGGATTTGAGGCGGGCGATCAGGATTATAGGCAAGTGTTATGAGGAGTTGGATCAGGTGTGTTTTGGGTCTCGATTAGCCCTTTTTTTGTTCTGATGAGCGGGTTTCTTGTAGCTCGAGGATATCCCTGGCGAGGTGGAGAGTGAGGTCGGGTATGAGGAGCATGGGGATAATTAGATGGTGACTTTTGCTTGCGGGTTTCCTTGAGGTAGATACTACGAGCAGTGTATATGTTGTACAGTATGAGCTGTAGTCGTAGTGTACCTTTAGGCGCCGCTTGTTCACGTAGGGTAGCGTCGAAGGAAGGGGAATGTAAAACCTACGCTTCCATGCGTATGCTCTGGCGTGAGATCCACTGGTGGGATATCGAGCAATCAGAAGGGGAGGGGTTTACTGTGAGTTAACTGGTATCAATACGGGGAAGTGACCGCGAGACGATGATGATACACGCCGTCGACAAGTACCGCAGTTATCATATGCACGAGACAGTCAAGTGTGGCGGCCAGGGGGACTTGTGGTGATTTGGAGGTAAACATCTATCTACATAGAGCATTTAGATCTGGCTTAGGGTGGCGAAGTAAACCCTAGGTTTTGATACCGGTAGGGTTTACTGCCGTTAGTTACCGGTTAGTTACCAGTAACTTACCTCAAGCTCCAGGAGGTAGGTAAGTTACCGAACATGTGACTTATCACGTGATTGGCAACAGCAGGAGGAAGGTTGCTGGTGGGGATGGCAGGGTACTGTAGGTCACAGGTAGGAGGAAAAGCATTGCAGCATAGGTACAATTGAACTATGAGTAGTTTGAACCCAAAAACAACTCTGAGAAGCCAAAAATCAAAGCCCAGAAGCCCCCGCGAGAAATTGCGCCACGCTTCTCACGTGAAAAGTCACGTGTTGGGTAAGTAACGGTAAGAAACGGTATTGAAACCTAGGCCTGCCAGAGGGCCCCGTATCTTACCAGTAACTTACCGAGGGGGAGGTTTACTTCGCCACCCTAATCTGACTACAATTCAAGGATTTGATATTTGCGCCATAGTCATGACCGTCACCTGATGCAAAATGAACAGACAATTCCTGATATCTGGACACATTGGGAATTGAACCCAACACCTCCCGCATGCTAATTAAGCGGGCGTGATAAACCAACTACACCATGTGCCCTGCTTGTTGTGGCGACACGTCCTTTTGGATTCTTGGTAAGACTTTGGTGAGCTGCTGGTTCCCGAAGTGCCTATAAACCGCTGGCGTGGAGGTTCTACGTTAACAATTAACTCTATTGACGTGGAAGAATTCTTCTCAAGGTCGTGTACAAAGAGAGGACGAATCAGAAATCTACGATCGCCCGGTTCGCCTAGCAAATCCCTTGACTCCTCCGGCCACGCTGAGTGCTCTCCTTCTTGTCTCTGAAGCACGGTAATTGTACGTCTCTCCGTAGCAAGCGTGCACATATTAGTCTACGTGACATTACTGACAAGTGACGATGGTAGAATTCAACCTCTCGCAGCATCGTGGTTAACTGTGATGTCTAGCAAGAGGCCTGCATTGAAGCGTATCCCTCGCTGCGATATGTCTGCTTCCGTGTTGCACCATGGTCACGAGTCGAAATCCGGAGCATGGCCGCGTAAGTAGCGCCAAACTTTTATGGCAACCTCCCAAGTCCCAGTATCTTCCCACGAGTGCGCAAAAAAGCTCTCCTCCATTTCGAATCGACGATATGGGGAATTGAACCCCACATCGCCCGTATACCGAACACCGGCGCGACCACCAACTACACCAGGGTATGGCGGTCGACCACGATCTATCATGTATTTGACACGTACTTGATTCAAATTCATCTCGACTGACGAGACCCTTGGTCATCTCTATCATTGAGCACATATGCGGTCACTCACCCAACGAGAATGATTTGGCGCCCATGCTGAGCAATCCGATAGGCGAGGTCCATCGTTGATTCATCCTGTACATCCGGATCGTCCGAAAGCGCAACATGGAAGTAGACACATCGCAGGGTGGGATGCGCTTCAATGCAGGCGAGGATAGCCTCCTACGGGACATTCGCATCGTGCATTCAAATATTGGCAGGAGCTCCTCGGGAGCCCGACATAGAGAGATATATAGGTGGGCACTGACGCCTACTTAGTACGTTGTTTTCATGGCTTCTTGTTCCCGTCTACTATGTCGTTTCGCTCCATTCTGGAATATACGCCCACGATGCGCGTAATAGAGATGAGGGGAATCGATTTTCGATCAGCCCGCGGCATCTCAGTCGTATCTGTCGGGTGTCCTCCAGAGGATAGTCCCTGGAGCTATAAATGACCTTCAAGACCCTCGATGGACGCGCAAGCTGCATCTCATACTCCAGCCGCGGATGTATCGACTCAGAACTAGGGACAGCGTCGTACCCAGTGGAAGGCTGACAAGCAGTTCGGCATGTGGGATGTTTAGCGTGACGAAATCCGCCAGCTTTGGACTAAGCGCGGTTTTTTAGAACCTGGAGCACAACCACGTCCATCCTGAATAGGTTGGCTGACTGCGGGATCAGATAGAATGACTAGGCGACGCCTCTGCTCGGACGATGCCTTCTGAGTCTTCCCGAGGAATAAGCGGAAGCCAGACCACGTCGTAGGCTACGCCATCGCCTGCTGTCCGAGTCATGTCCACGAGTGTATGGGCAGCCCGACACGAAGCTCAGCCAGGGCGATCTCATCGACAACAGCGCCACACGATGTAGAGCTCTTGTCGATTTCTGGCCAGGACCCACGATTCCACGTAAAGTCTGCTTATGTGGACCAAAGTTTGCTGCTCGATGCTCGATGATGGTGTGGACAAGGGGGTCTCTCGGGCCTTTCAGCGATTGAGGAGCACAGCCTTTGCCTCAGCGAAGAATGATCTCTCTGAGCATTCCCCTCATGCATTCCTAATGGCTTGTTTTATGCAATAATGGTCATCGGGAGCTTCTATAGTGAATGATTGGGATGAAACGAAATCGGCTTGAATGCAGAGTCCATTTCAGTAGGCCGTACGGCGTGTCAATATCCACCGAGGTACATACTACAGACGCGTGTCCAGCGACAATGAAGGACGTTGACGTGAAGCGCCACATTCTGCAATTGCCGAACTCGTTCATTTTTGATTTTCCGAACAAAAGATGGGTGACTCACTGTTAACATTCAGCCCCGCCATAGTCTCTGTCCTGTTAGGAAGCTGTTTATCGTCAGAATGAAGATTCGTTCATCATGGAACTCTGTGACGTGCTCCGCTGTTTGTCGTTGTTTATGTGGGTGCAATTCCCTTGTCCCTCTTGTCAATGGAGCGCAGCCCATCCGTGTTCCTGATGTCCTCACCGTCCCCACGAGGCGAGGCGAGGGCGATATAAAAGCCTCGCTCTGAAGCCTTAGGAAAGCATCTCATTCATACTCTCCATGTCAGCCATCCCCTTCGAAACAGTTTGGCAAAAACTACTCCCCTTATCTTCCGCGGACAATGTCGCTGATACAGGTTCGAACTCGGTCAGTTCTGACCTTTCCAAGTCTGCGGCGTCACCTCGTGAAGTGCTAAACTTCAAAGACGTTATATCGGAACTCGGTGCATGTGGTTCTGATCCTGTTGATCTCGATAAAATGTGAGTATCTTACCTTATGCATTAATGACAGTAACGGCAACGTGTTACAGGAAGGAATTCGCGAACCCTATGAAACCGTGGACACATAAAGGTTATATATTCAAGAACTGCCTGGACATTCTGGGCGATGAGGCCATTCGGAGCACTTGCAAGCATATCATCAAGACTTGTCCCTACGTCTTTGACGACGAATTGCAAAAAAGCGGTCTGACTACTGATATCTTCCGGTCAGTGGCGCAACTAGTGCTTCGTCTGCATGAGTGCACTTGTGGTACGTTAGCCAAGACTCTTGATTTCTAAGATCACATCTTGATGATTCACAGGAATCGAAGTACCTGATCCTGAGGCTCGGGCCATGAAGGTCCTCTTCAAAGACTGCAACGGGATCATTCTTTTTGTCTGCTATAAAATCTGCACTACTTACTTTTGGACCGATGTCCTCCCTGATGAACCCGACGACCTCCCTGACGTCCTTGAGGAATTGCAATCGCTTGTGCAGTCGGACATAATCTCCTTCCTGCTTATATTTGAAACCGAGGTGAAAACAGATCTGAGAGCTGCCAACGGAGGGACATTCGATTTCCCAGAGTTCCCGGGAAATAGTGACCGCCGGGCTAGGATGACGGTAGTGTGGGCATTTCACGCTGCTGTTCGAAAGGAGTTTCTTCAATTAGAGGAAGACGGCGGACCACTGTACATGAGCAACTTTGAAGCCCTTGTTGAAGACGTGCGGAACTCGGCCAAGGTCGGTAAGTGTCGAACTTGCTATTTTCCTAAATATGAAGAACTGAAAGCTACATGAATAGATTCACTGTCGCACAGCCTCAAGCACAAGCTCATAGAGGTCGCGTATAATAGTGCAGGCTTTTTAGCCGACGTAAGGTCTGTCAGAGGGCAGTCAGCCAGCACTGGAGCCCTGAACGATGACCAGAAGAAAAATTTCAAGGACTTGAGAAATAACCTCACTAAGCTACAGCGGACCTGGTAGCAGAAAGTACCTGCTCGCTAATTCCCGGTACCATTTTATAGTGTCATGAACTGTAACTCAATAGTATAATGTTCGGTCGTAATCACCATTTATATTCTTCCATGAGAGTGTACATTCGAGACGGCGCGTCCCTTATATCCCCCCGAGTCCACACAACGAACTGGGATGCCCGAGAGTCCTTGGCGTAGCATCAAACCGCTTACATGTGCACGAAATACAGATACATTCGCAGGTGGAAACAGAATGCCTGCGCAGACTCGGGCCGTTTTTGAGACACGCGTAAAGGTAGCGCGTCGCTTTCCTACGAGCCGTGCGAGCGCAATCGCAGGCGAGCCGAATTTTCGGTGCTGTACATAGCGAAGACGACGATGGGCGCTGGCGGGAAAGGAGCTAAAAAGCGACGGGCATCGAAAAAATGCATAATCCGGCGTAATTTTGGGTGCTCCCTGTTCCCTCGGTCGTGCAATACCGTTGGTGGTCGACCCGCTGTCGAACCAGGACTGGCTCTGAGTGCGGGATCAGACCCGATGGCTAGGCAACGACTCTGCACGGACTGTTCCAGTCGAGATGTCTTCTAAATCTTCCCGAGGATTAAGCAGAAGCCAGACGTCGCGGGCTGGGCCACCGCCTACGTTCCGAATCACGTCGAAGCAGACCGACACGGAGCTCAGCCCCCCATGGGGATCTCAGCCGACAGGGAATGGGCGGTGAATGTGATGGTGACGACGATTGGCGATGGCATCCTACAACGGGTGCACGGTCGAATCCGGCGCCTTGGGGGTACCACGCGTCTCTAAGAGAAGGAGAATATCTTGCCATCTAGAACGAGAGGTTTTCCCGTAGACTTGGGCTGATAAATGTTACCGACATCAGGCGAGAGAAGAGGGCATGAAGTGCTGCGTTGCGCTGGAGAATAAATACATGTGCGTTCTTCTTCAGCTTTCAAAGATGATTTCATGATCTGACGAAAACGACAAAAGAATGGTTGAAGCTGTTAGCTGCGTAGGAGAACAGGTTAACGATTCTATGACACGCACATGTACATACCTAAATCACGTATATAAAAGGGAAATGAAGGCCTAGATGATGACGGTTTCCGGTAAAGTTCGGCAATCGGACCGACAAGCCGAAAGTCAACCAAAACATCCATGGTCCCAAAACAATCGCAATTTTTGGTTCGTACAGCGCCGCCATCCCTGCACCTCTGGGAACAGTATCGTATCTGAAGATTTAGTGTCCAACCACGCCACTCGTATGGAATGAGCCTTTTTCTTAAGGATGAATTACTTCTCGCCTCGTTGATACCGTGACTCCGCAACAGTATGAACGAACAGAGAAATCTCTACGCCAATTCTCCAGTGCAGGTAAATCAAACTGGCAGGGTGCGCGACTTCCCGTTCGCAAATCCTACGAGTCCCTGTCGATCGTACTTTTGTTCCCAAACGAGTCTTATCGTTTCGTTCCCTTGTTCTTCTTTACTTTTGGCCGAAAAACTTATTGTTCTCTGGATACTCATCAAATACCAGAAAAGGAACGACCTCTTTCTGTTTCTGTATAAATACCGCCGGACGTAGTCTTTTTCAGCACAAACCGTTACACCCCGCCACAAACACGCACGTACGACTAGGATTCCTCGCCAACAATGCTTGATGGTAATACGACCACTCCCACTTCAAGTGCCCCTTCGAACGAACCCCATACTCCAGACACCGACGATTCATCTAATAGTAATCCTCACCCTGGCATCCCGTTCCCTATGGACGGCTCCTCCGCCTCGCATGTAAACGATATCATGATGTTTTACTTTGTGCTCGGCATTTGCAACGTCCTCAAGCGAGATTGGATCATTGCAGCTGTCAATTCTGGGAGGGCATCAGGTGAACATTGCGCGTCCTTTTCTGAGATTGTCACTGATATGTTAATAGAAACTGTCGGTTCTCAAATTCCCAATCCCGCGGCTGGAGACACTAGTGCTTCGAGTTCTTCAACTACGAGTGACAAATCTGACTCCGGAAAACCGTTATCGGAGGCCGTTGATGATACTCCTGTCGAAGCGAATGTCAATGATCAAGAACATGCCAGTAACCATCGCGCGTCCTATTCCCAGGAGGCCAATACCCCAACGCCTCCCATACCACCCACGCCATCCGCAACACCACAAAGTCTCCCGCACTTCACTCGGGGGCCAAAGGAGTCCATGGCGAGTCAGTATCGCGCACGAAATGGTTCAGGTCCAGACAACCACGCTTCGTCGTCAGCACCACCAGCTGATGCGAATACAGCACCTACGCCCCGAGATCCAACCGTGGCGCCTTCCTCTGGCAAAATTCCACCTGATGCCACCCACAATCGTCTACTACGTCTTCTGAAGAAATGTGACTGCAGACTCTTGGTGATTGTGGTGATAGTGATGAACGGTGTGGTGATAGTGATGGCCGGGGTGATGATGCGAATGCTTGTGGTGTTATTAAGGCGTGATGAATGTCCGAAGTATGCTGTAGGTCCGACGTAGTACTAAGAGGAAAGTTTGTAAGGTAAACTCGGACAGCTAGTAGTAGTGGTAATTTGCTGTGATTGCTAGAAACCAGCAGCTGCGAAGAGGTCGACAAGGAGGTAGACGATGCTCAGAGAATCCGTTTCGTTGGTGTGATGTTTGTACGCCAGCTCTGGCTAGTATTCGTACAATCGCCTAGGCCTCAAATGGGAGTAAGTAATTTATCTCGAGATCATTATGGGCGAGCCGAAACTAGGATGGAGATTGGGTAGGCGCATCCGAAGGAGAACTACAGTCGTCACGACCTGTGAAAGAAAGCTCCACGATGCATGCCGAGATCTTAGTAATCACAGAGCACGGAAGGAAGTTGCGCAGAGTTCGATGGGAAATTTTGAGAAGACGCGCAACTTGAAGAGTATTGAGATCAGAGAATCCTGTTGAAAGCTTTCACAGAAAGACTCAGACACGTTCATTGGGAAAAACATTCTGGAAGCTGAAGCACGATCATCAGTTACGTGCGCATGGGAGTCGACTGAGCCGATTCTCGTGTTTTGGACCGTGCGCTGCAGGCCCACCAGAAAGTCAAAGCACCACGTGATCGTACTTTTTTTTGCTTCCCACCATGAGGCTCTCGTCGTTTGGTCTCGCGTAAGATCATCAACCAAGTTCCTCCCCCTTTACGTGCTCCTGCAACTAATCTCTCCGTGTACGTCGCGCGCGCCTCGCGTCATTGCATCCACTGCGTCCCATGACCCACGTCATGCTACCTCTACAAAATTTAGCCGACTACTCGCTAGCTTACTCACTCAATCGCTCACCGTGGAATCCTGCTGACTCATTTCAAACCCTTATCATTTAAAACGATCGTTTCGTCGTCCTGAATCGCTACCACTATCATGGCTGAGAACGATGAGAAGAAAATCGAATATGGTGCGTCCACCCTTTGCCCTCCAAACGAGGAGACAGACGTTTTGGCAGTGCGTCTGGGAAAGTCGGGATTGAAAGTATCCAAGATCATCATGGGGTGCATGTCTTTCGGGAGCCCGGTGTGGTACGACTGGGTGATGGACGGCGACGAGGGTGTGAAGCATGTCAAGGCAGCGTGAGTAGATCCCTTTCGCATGGGACCCCTATGTAGCTTACACTGACAGCTACGATGCGGGTATCAACGCGTTCGATACGGCCGATGTCAGTGTCTATCCTTATCGCGTCGGATCTCCGTAGCTCACTCTTATGGTCGCAGGTGTATTCCAATGGCGAATCGGAGAGGATTCTGGGGAAGGCGATTAAGCAGTACAAACTTCCCCGAGAGGAAATAGTCGTTCTCTCCAAGGTACGCTGGGCTGTTTCTGTTCCTTTTATAAATTGTAATACGGTCTAGGTCTGGGGCGCGGTGTCTAAGCAAAGCGTTGGAGATCAGCTGTTTGGGGCCCCGGGACTCGATAACAAGGGCTATGCGAACCAGTATGGCTTAAGTCGCAAGGTATGTATCGGGACATTCGCCTGGAAAGTACCACTGAATTTCCTTCCCGCTGTAGCATATCTTTCATTCCGTCAAAAACAGCCTCGAGCGTCTTGGTCTGGATTACATCGATGTTCTTCAATGTATATGCTCTACCGTTCAAGGCTTCTTTATTCTGACATGCGCTAATAGGTCATCGCTTTGATTACAATACACCCATTGAGGAGACAGTGCGTTCCTGTTCTTGTCTGCGGGCGTTACGGATTGACTCGGCCCATAGATGGAAGCTCTCCACGACGTTGTGAAAGCCGGTTGGGTCCGCTACATCGGGATGTCGTCTTGCCACGCCTACCAATGTGACTACATTCTCTTCCTTCTCACCGCAGACTTGGTTCTAATCTTGTCGTTATAGTTCATATCATGCAGAGTCATTTTCCTTTCTCTCTCGGTACGAATGCAGAGACGCTAACCTCTTCGTTGTAGACTATGCAATCACGCACCACCTGACGCCGTTCATCTCGATGCAGAACCATTACAGCTTGGTTTATCGAGAGGAAGAACGCGAAATGTTTCCCACTCTTCAGGTACCAAGGACTATCCGTATCCTTCACTTGTTCACGTTGTCATAGCACTTCGGCGTGGGATCGATCCCGTGGTCGCCCCTCGCGCGCGGTTTACTCACTAGGCCGCTGTCTGAGCAGACGAAGAGAGGTAACACCGACAGGCACGCCGCATTTTTTCTTCTGACAGGGCACGGGCTGATCGTGTTCATACTTAGGCTGCACCAAGGTTATAAGAAGAACGATTCTACCAACGATATCATCAACAGGTACGTTTCCTCTGCTTCTGAAGAGAATACGATTGGAACTCGTGTGTAGGGTTGAAGAGATTGCGAAGAAGAAGGGTGTGACTATGGCCCAGCTCTCTTTGGCGTGGGTTCTCAGTCGCCCAGGTACGTTGCCTGAAATAACGTTGTCGGCTGTACTAGTCCTGATCTTCGAAACCACCCTTCAGGCGTCACAGCGCCCATTGTTGGTACATCGTCGATCGAGAACTTGAAGGAGCTGATAGGTCAGTCGTGTCCGCCTTCCTTTACGCCCTTGACGAATTCGGTCCCAGCCGCAACGCACATCACACTGACGGATGAAGAGAGGAAGTACTTGGAGGAGCCGTATCAGACTCAAGCCGTTTTCGGACACTCTTAAAGTGGGCATGAAAAATGAATTGATACGTCTCTGTTTTCGTATCAGTTGGAGCACGCAAGTGCGGGGGCAAAGTACTAACGAGTAGCCGCGCGACTTGTTTGTTTCCCAATCCTGAGTTCCCCCGATCGAACATGAAGTTCCCTGCTTGCTTCGCCGGTAAAAGTCTCATTCATCCATTCTGAGAATGTATTGTCCAGTCTGCGTTACCCCAAATATTTCCCAAGTCCCATGCTTGTGGCCCGATCCCCGTAAACTCATACAACGGGACGTGTTAGCTCAGGGCACATGGTACAGTTGGTTTATCCCGCCTCCTTAGAATCTAGGAGGTGTTGGGTCTAATTCCCAATGTGTCCATGCATGAACAGAAGACCGGGTCGGTGACTTTTTGTGCAACAGTGATTTCAAACGTCCTGGTAAGGCTGCTGGCGAATCGTCCTGAACGCCACCCAGTCCGACAGCGCTTTTCTGAAACGGAGGTTAACGAAGTTTGAATTGGAGCGAAGACGAATGGCGAAGAGCTGAATGGATGTTACAATGTTACAAAATTCATTCCGCCTGCGCTAATTTAATAGCTAAGGATATACCCCGACGGACCGTAGATAGTAAAAAGAGCTAATGTCATTTCTGCATCCCATAATTATCGCCACACCCTGAGAAAAGTCAGCTGAAATCAGGTGTACTGTACCATTTCGACCGTAGGTTCACAGGGTGTGACCTGTGACCTCGTGAACTTG
>QLPD01004795.1:0-15069 GCA_003314085.1 Hymenopellis raphanipes
CGTCGTATTCAGCTCCCTCAGCCACCTAAAGTTATCTACATGTGCAATATCTGGGATCGCTGCCGTCGCGCTCTACATGCGTGTCCCGAAACTCACAGAGTTGTTGCTCTCCGACAGTCTTCCCGTTAGTCACGCTGGCACTGGACCGTGTATCGGTTCTGGCGATGCGACTGCAGAGATGGCCGACACGCTCTTCCTTATGTTGGCGCTCTCTGGAGCGGAAGCGAGGATTGTCTCTCTGGACATCTCGATGCAGTCCCATATCGGGTGTCCCTTTCTGGTCCACTTCTTCGAGCTTGCAAGTTTGAAACTGCCCGTTGTCAAAAGTCTCCTCGTTAGCTTATCAGCGGAGATCAACCAGCCCGAAGTCGACGCGTTTCTCGACCAGCTCATCGGTGGATGCAACAATAAGCTGGGGCCATCACTGGCATTTCCTGAATTGAATACGCTGGAGTTGCAGGGGACGAATTGCGCCGATCGGGGTGATAAACTCTTCCTAGGTCCCACATTGGAAGTGCTGATCCGTTCGCGCTGGCCGGGGAAGCTGCAGAAGCTACGTCTGCGGAGGGTCAAGCCTAAATCTGAATGTCTTCATGATTGTTTGGAGAAGTCGTCGCTTGCCCTTACATTGTTGACATTTCGATCTCAAGGTTTGGATGTGCAGTTTCTGGACGGGACGTTGGACAAGCAGGGTGGTGGCTCGATGATAGAGGACATTGACGTCTTGGATGAGGCCGCGAAATACCAATAGTACTATACTTATGGGCTTCCTGCAGTAGAAAAGGTCATAAAGTTTCAAATGTTAGTAAATATGTAGATAGACCAGTTGTTATGAAAATAGCAGCAGCCAACGTTCCATGCACTCCGTGATGTGTACAGGTGGCTGTAGAGGGACGGAGAGAGGTTGAAAGTACCTTCAGCGACACCCCAAAGGTATTCACGGCCCTTGACGACGCGGCCATCGGCGGTCTTGACGTCCTCAGTGGAACCGATGATGGAGAAGGGAATGGCGTCAGTGAGGATTGACGGGAGGGGTGTAAATGCGGATACCCTGGGCGGCAATGACCTCGCGTACCTATGGTAAAAGTAAGAATACGATACTTGCACGTTGCTTGAAGAGGAAGAGGTCGTTCTGGGTTAACGTGTCCGCCTTGGCCACGACGGGGATCAAGTTGACGCGGGTTAACCATTCGGCACCATCCATGAGAGCGGGGCATCGTTGGGAGAATAAGACATTGCACGACCCGGAAGACTCTGAGAAGCGAAATAAAGCGAGTAGCCAAGAGAGCTGCGATCTGACGCTATCGACAACGACGACGACGATGGTATAAGGACAACGACGAGCAGTTTGTTTGGCTCTGCTTGGAATGGTGGCAGTCGGGCCGGCGCGACGCGTCCTCAAGCGTGTTCAAGCACTTTGACAAATGGCCGCTTTCTACAGCAGGAATCTGATCAGCCTCAGTCTTGTAAGAGACCCGGCGAAGGAGAATACTTTCCCGTTACTTTCTTGATCCTCAATCATGGCACAACAGCGTCCTCTCGTCCTCTTTTTATATTTCCGGAACCATGCTCGTGTCTGAGACCGCCACGCCTACTTGCCTTCCACTGTTGTCTTCAAACATGGAATCGAGCAACATACTGACTTACATTCGGGACTGTCCATTATATGACAAGCCCGCAGAACCGCAACAGGCTCTCGTTAAGCGTACCGAGCCTCGTGCAGACGTCGATGTACCGTCAACGATATGGACCCTATCTGGTCCTACAGTTCCTTCCCCGATTATGATACGCCAGGAATACCACGAAATGATGCTCGGAATTCTGCGCTGGATCCAACACCGAATGGAGACTAGAGACAGATGAGTCCTTTTCTACTTTCCTGATTATCATATCGTTCAAGGTCCCATAGTATTAACACAATCCAGCCAGAAGAGGTCGAGGCCAAGTACTCCGTCTGGTGGCTAGAGGCCGCGCCTTCACTCAGCGACCTCGGTGTAGTCCATTCACCGCCTCTGTCCGAGATGGATGTATACCCAAATCCCTTCCTCGAAAAAAAAGGCGTCACAACCACCAGTGGAATCATCGTCACTGGCCTTCCCGGCATAGGCAAGTCGATCCTCATCCGAGTGAGTTTGGGCTGAGCACCTAATAACAGGAAAATCCTACTTTCTCCGAGTACTTCTCCACCTCAGGACTGCAGCTGGTCTCCCGACTCTATACATCTATCACTCACTCGCCGCCGCACTATTATGGATGGATGGAAAAGGTTATACCATCAACATAGAAAACATCGACGATGCTATTTTCCGGCAACTACTCCCCAAGGACACCTGGTGCTTGGTTGATTCCAACTTGGATGTTTCATCGGTTCCGCAAAATTTGATAGACAGCGGTCTTTTCATCATTCAGGCCGCATCTCCTCGAGCACATCGAACGCAGTGGGTCAGGAAGGTTGTATCGCTCACTAACTACTTTGTCATGAAGCCCTGGGATTGCGGGGAACTCATTGCCGCGTGCGTTTCATCGGACTAACTGATAGTAGGCATCGCTCTTAACGGATTGTACAGATGCCAATGCCAAGATGATTACACCAATCGTATTCTCACCGAACCACAACTAGCCAACTTCCACAACCTCTACGGCGGCTCCGCCCGTGATGCCTTCTCTTACGCGGACCGTACAAACGACTTAGAGGATCGTATCAAGGGGGCATTAAACCATATCCAAACCAGTTCCATCCAAGCAGCCCTCACACTCCAACCAACTTCCATCCCCTCATCGACCAGCCATCTCCTCCTCTCATTCTTCCCCATCTCCGATCGAAAACGAACAGTCTGGAAGGTCGATTCTTCCAGCCAATATCTTCGTGACAGACTCCTGAGTCGAATAGATGAAAACTACGAACGGGCACGGCAAAAGTGGTTTTATTATCTTTTGCGTTCCCGATGTCCTGGTTCCCAGGCTGTGGCGGCGCGCATGTTTGATGGGTTCTACCACAAGCATATCATCCGTGGCGGGTTCTGGACCCTACGCCGCATGGTCGCGAGCCCGACTCCCCAGAGCGAAAAGCAGACTTGGAGGACTGTGGAAGAAGCACCAAAAGTTCTCGTTGCTCACAAGGAGATCAGAGTAGCGGACCGCAAGCCGTCTAGCATTCTAGTGTCGTCGGTACAGGAGCGCACCTTCCTCGAATGGCCCACCCACGAGCCGCTGTCTGTGGGGATCTATTACCACCCCACCCACCGCAAGTTTGCTACATTCGATTCCTTTTTTGTTGATGAAATTGGGCATGCGATTGTTTTTCAGGCGGGTATTTCGAGAAGACACCTGTCTGGGAAAGCTTGGTTAGAGGAGCGCGGGATTAGGAAGGTTACGTATGTCTATGTCACACCCGAACGAGATCAGGACGAGGTGTTGTTGCCGTTGGAAGTTGATGCGTTTTATGATTCGGTTTATTGTATGCATCTGGAGTATGGTAAGCGCTCTCTTCTGCGGATGATGCTTTTGTGGCGTTTTTTCTGACGGTCGTACAGAGGGGGACTTGGAGTTGTAAGAATCGTGGTTTCTGTATTCTTACCAACTTCTTTCTGAAGCAAGATATGAGCTATTATTCATGTACGTCTTTCAATGTTTGGGTTTATTTACCCTATTGGACACTTGACGGCGAGTTTCATGCTTGTACTGATACCTCAGATTTTATGCAGGTTAGAATGACAGCCGCGGCCTCGCGATGCGAGCTACCCACTGCTCGAACACGGACAGCTTACCGGAGGATGGTGCCATTTCGGAGTTGAGCTGAACGACTGAACCGTATACAATATTCCGAGAAAAACGAGTGTGGAGGTAAGTACCTGGATGAAATAAGTCTAAGTAGTAAGTATTCGGAGACAAACGAGAGCTCTTTGGTTGCCAGAACGCGATCCAAGTGGAAAATACGTAGACTGTTTCGGGAAAAGGAGCGGTAAGTACTTGAAAAAATAGTAATCAGAGAAAAATGAACGAGAGAACTTTGCCAGAACTGCGCCAGTGCATACACCGCGACTTGCTCTTCTTCAACCGGCCATTGTGCCGTATCAGACCTTCCCAGTAGACAGCTTGTCGCCAGATGCCGACGCAGCGCGATCTTCACCCCCATCCTGCTCACGTAGCTCTTCTACGATCTCTTGATCCTGCGCCTCCAGATCGATATTCGCCGAGGCGCCGCCAGTGTCCGTAGTCGTCGTTTGGGTGCCACTCTGGTTCGGAGCGCTGGCGAATTGCAAAGACTCCGTGGCAGAGAGAACATTGCTCCGCATGTGCGGGAGGGATGGGCGCGTCCATGAGTCGTTGGGACGCGATTGGCCGGCCATGACGCGGGCGATGATGAGGGTGGGTGCAATGCCCTGGAAGAGTAAGTCATAGGGTCAATGACTAGAGGGAGAGGCACATACTGTGATGCTGACTGATATGTACTGAGGGTAGGGGTAGGCAGTCGCTACTTTCGCACCAGTGTAGTAGAACTGATATGCATAGGCAATAAGGACAGCTATGTAGATGATGGCATACATAGCAGCTGATTCAAGAAGGATCTCAATGATGCCACGGTAGGTCTTGAGGCTGGCACCAATGCCACTGACCCGCACAATGCGAAACAGAATGAGGAAGGTGCACAGGCTATTTGTTGCCACCGTCATCGAGTAATAGATCAGCGACCAATTCACTTGACTGGCCCCAGTGTTGGTGAAATCAGCTAAAGTAGAGACAATAATCATGCAGGCACTGACTAAACACAAAATATCAGAAGAACAAGCCTGTAGAGGGATGGGACTTACCTATCTCAGTGATCACACAAAGGCTGGGTACAGCGATAACTACTAAATTTCCGCCATACAACACCCGGCAGCGCCAAATCTAATCTCAGCTGTTAGCAGTTCAGGATTACTTGAGCACCAGCAAATATGCGCACCAAGATCAGGTCTGCAACAAGGACGGCAAGAATTCGAAGTACATCATTGGCAAGCAGCCGTGGTCCGTTACCAGGACTAAGGTAAAAGTTGAACTCCGCCTCTAACGATGTCCCATGGGCAATGAAGAACTGGTCAACAGTTTTCCAACCCAAACCCAAAATGACAGTATTGGAAAACCACAGGAAGGTGATGATGCCGGCGAGGGTAATGCGTTTCCGATTGGGCTGAGTGCTCTCAGCTAAACAAAAAGTTGATCTGAGAAGAGGAAATGGTCAAGGATGAAAAGCACCCACTAATATAATACAAGGCAATTAAGAAGATGCAGGTGTGAATGCCATGGCAGAAGGCGAGGAGAATGTAAGGATGCAAGTTGATGGACATGATGGCCTGAACATCGGCTGTGGTGAACCCGTAGTCCTCCCAAGGTGGCGACATGATGGTTTTTGGTTTGCTGACTTGCGTCGCTGTCTGCCTCTTTATACGCACTATCACGAAACTGTAAATAGTAACACAGGAATGGACGGTACTAGACTGAGGCGATGCAGCCCGTGTTCATCTCGATAAGTGAAGCATCTACACAGGTACATGTCTGAAGAACTTCTACATAGACATGTTGTTTAAATCAGCCCACAGTATACCTCTAGCGAGACGATCAGCTCTGATTTGCGCGGCCGTCTTCCGCTTCATGAGAATGCGATGAAGGATTGGCTGACGGCAGATCATAAGTATCCAGGATCCTGATTCCTGTCAACCGAAATTGAATGAAGCGATGATAAATTGGAAGATAGTTGCCAGAGTCGCGAAATCATACCAGGATGAACTTGACGAACACCCGGAGCTCAGGTATGCGGCGACTGGGACCAAATGTCGTTGTCCTCATCTAACGGGAGCGCGGTGAACAGGAAGCGCGAACAGATAATCTTTGCATCGACGACGACCATCGAGACATGATTCGAGCATGGGAGGGCCTATCGCGTCTCATGTCCTTTGTCGTATGAGAATTATCAGCATACATTCGAACGGCGAAGACGGACCAGTACGCGATTGTTGTCGGGTGGTAAGGCGACCGATATCTTGGAGAACGAACAGCTGAGGCCACTGGAGGCAAAGGCCGCGAAAAAAGCCGTCCTTTATCCTGCACATACAAATCATCAACCTTGTGTTCAACACTGCTCTCCGGTCGAAGATGAGGAATACCAAACGCGCATGCGGCATCGATTCGAAAGCCATATGTAACAACCACAATACTCTTCGATCAACAAAGATGCAGTCGGCCATACGGGCGACGCGGAGCAAACGACGAGAATGCTCAACGAAAGATCCTGTTCCGTCAGATATGCAACTGAAAACAGCTCACAAGGATACTCTTCCTTGAAGCGTTCAAATTCCTAATCATATCGCGGAAGACAAGTAAGCGGGTACTCGAAGCGCAGGTCGGGCCAACGCACGTCTCAGTCGGCAGGGGGGCGTCAACGTCGTAGATAAGGACGGGATCCTTCTCCGGCGGCGCCTCCTACGCCTTCCCGACCGCGACACCAATGGTGCGCTTCTCCCAAAGCCTTTCCGTACCTGTCTGCCAGAGGATGTATGTATATTAGCTCCGCAAAATGAGAAGTTGAAATACACAGACACATCCTTTATTCCGGGGCCAGGATGAGGCAAGAGCTCTTCCACAAAATAACTGAACTGGATATCATATTCAACGGCTTCACAGAGGACAGAGACGGCTTATCCCCGGAATCAACAGAGATACGCGCGTAACCATGAACGCTGCGTCCTCAAAGTCCTTTCCGTTTCGGACGCGCTGTGTCTCCTTGTTCGGCGAGGTAATCGTGTTGTACCGCAGGAACGCGCACGATCGACCAGAGACATCCCTCCAATGAGCGTGCGTGACAAGAAGGGTATGGGGAGAGAGAATACATTTTAAAGGGGTGCCCACGACTTTCTTTGCACATCACATTAGCTTTGCAAGGAAGTGAACGTGGTTGTTGTAATACGTACTGGGACCGGCTGCTGCTCGCCCATCGACGCGTAGCTCGCGGTACAGACTCAAAGGCGGTTATTATCGTAGATTCTGTTCCTCCAGACATGACGCTTGACATCTTGCACGCTGAGACGGATTCGGCGATTGGAACGAATGCGTTACGATCAGTGGATGGGATGGTTTTGCGGGAGAGGTACGTGGTGATGTCGCTAAGGATGTAATCCATGCCACAGGAAGGACCGATAATGGAATGGGTGTTGGTAGCATAATAGTCATATGTCTTTTACCTAATGGACTTGCCGGTAAGGTCGACGCAGTTCACGCCGTTGCGGACACAGGTGCTAGCTTCCGGATTAGGACAAGAAAGAATATAAGGGAGAGAGACGCACCCGACGACTGGCGTCCCATATTGGCTGAAACATAGCGAAAACCCGGATGCACAACGGTAACTTGATGGTCAATATGGACAAGGAAGGTACTTGAACACGAGACATCAGAACGCGCAATGGTCTTCAGATTTATCGTCCAATTTGAATCCAAATACACATCTTGATATTCCTGAACAGCGTGCAAGCCTTACTGCGTCTGAGCACCATATCCCCTGATGCCCTCAGCGAACGACCATGATGTCTCTGCACTCCGCGACTCGGATATCTCGACGCCTCTATCAGTAATAGTGGCGATTTGGTACTACAGGAAGATTTCAGCAAAATCCGACGCAGCGTCAAGTGAAACTGACCTTGTTCAAACTCCTCGCGTCGCGGTAGTACAGGACCTTCATGCTATCCTCTAAGATGCGAGTGGCCTGCTCCTGCGCTAAATCGTCTTCGTGGCCTTCGACGGCGATGCGGAGGAGAGGCTGGGCGATGTACGCGCCATATCCCGTTGCGAGTGTTGACGCGGAGTAGGTCGTGCCAAGTAAGTCGACATATGAAAGGAAACTAAAGCAAGGAAGCTTTAGTACGGATAAAACAGATGTAGGGCGACCTTGTGTACCGTTTGCCATTCTTCACGCCACCGACGAGGAGAGAGTTCCATAGTGGGTTCATCTTGGAGCGGCGGGCGTACATGACCTGAGAGAGATACTCGTGTATCTCTTTTGGACCGAGGCTGTGGCCATCTTGGGCAGTGAATTCGTCGATGATAAGTTCGTCAAGGATAGATTGGATGTATTGAAAGTCGGACATGTCGCCGCCTGCGCCGATGACGGTGTAATCGCCGACTTTGTGAAGACGTTGAATGTCCTTGAAGCGCGCGAGGGAGCCGTATGAGGCTACGCGAAGAAGGCGTTAGGAAATCTAGTCGAGGGGCAAATCGAAGTGAGTGTACCAAGATTGTCGGCTGCCATCATTATTCCGTCTTTGAACTTGATGGCGAGGACGCTGGTGCCTGTTACGATAGGCTGTCTAAATGGTGTTAGGAGCATAAGAAAAGCAGGATAGAGCACGGACTGGGTACGTTGGACACTATCGGAGAACATGTCTTTAGGACCGTTGTATGGTCGTTGATGGATGGGATATGTTCCGTACATGTCGAACGCGTCATTTCGCTAAATAAAATCAGAGTAAGTTAAGCAACTAAGAGAGAAACAAACTGGTCGTCCCCAGTTCGTAGGAAAGTGGTCCATGGCAGAGTACAAGGAAAGTGACGCGTGCAAGCAGACGCGTACTCGGCTGACATCAGCAATTTGTGTTTGCTCGTGCTTGGCAGCAGCCTTTCACTACACGTGCATGATATCCTCTTTCTACTTATTACTTAACGTCGCTGACTTCGTGCTCAAGCACTAAACACAGGAAAATGCTGAGAGATTTTGACGTCACGACCGAAAGTGCTGCTTTTTTTCTCGCTTCTACCGAATCTTCATGGTCTTCCAAGGGCATTCTGAGTGTTCTTTTCCGAAGGGAGGCTTCCTGTTCAGAAAACAATGGCGCAAGACCGTTAACGTTCCTTTCGTCACGGCTACGGGTACGATATAAAAACGTGAAGTCTCTACCATCTCGCGTTCCCGAACGACAATGTCAAGATGAAAGGCCCAGGTACGCGTTCCTGTGGGAAATCTTTCCATCACACGTTCCCTTGCAGTGTACTTCGTATTGGCGTTCGAGACCGCTCAGACCATGATGAACGGAACGGATGCTTTCAACTCTTTTGCGTGAGGCTTTGGGAACCTGCTCATTGCTGGGGATCCGGGTCTTAGTGCGCCAATAATGATTATCGCATTTGTCGTACAAATGTTCTTCTGTTATCGCATCTACATCATTAGGAATACGGCGTGGTCGCTGAGCCCGGGAACGGTATTGTAAGTCACCAGCTATGTATATACTTTTAGGTTTCTCTCATGGAGGCAGTCTGCGATTTTGTAGGGGCGTGCGAGTGAGTGTTTCTGTTTCGATTTCCTTCTGTTACCGACACGTTAATGAAGTCTATGGTGCTCGTCGATTTTCTCAAAGCAGACCATAAAACGACCTTGGTCTACGTACGATTTCAGTGCTTCCGCCGTCTACCCACATCTGACGTGATTTACTAGCTATGGCTCGTCGGGGACGGAGTGGCTGATGTTGCCATTGCGCTCAGCATGTCATTCTTTGTTCGTCTCGTTCATTTGCTCAGCATTACTTAGTTCTAACATTGATTGATACCCATCAGTTATTGACGAGCCGACAAAGCTACGACGTGGTCGTACACGACGTTGATGAATAGCGCATGAAGGCCACCGACAGAGTCTGAAAGGGCCGCATATTGAGGCCCGACCCCCCGGAATGTGTCTCTACCAGCCAAAGAGCCACAGCTCACAAGAATGCAGAGTGGAAGGATATTCAAGGCGGAGCGCTGGACCTTACCATGATGCTCACACCCATCAGACGTATGCCGGACAATCTCCAAGGCGTCAGCTTAGAGATGCGCCGTCAAGATGGAAAAATCCTTTCGAATTTGAACACGCCGACGGTAGTCCTAGTGGTTTCAAGGTTTCTACCTCTGCCCAACTTGGCAAAAATATCCTGTCCCTCCACCCAAGGGTGTCGATCCCCGAGCTCCCGTTCCCACCAACCCCGACGCCGCGATTTATCACGAACAAGGTAAAGCCGTACAGGAGAAGCCGGGTCACCTCATACCCAGACTCACAGCAGACCATGCTCACGCCAAACCCCGCGACGAAAGTACCAACCGAAGTTACTGGTGTAATGGATTGCGGGACGGAGCAACCACCTCAGCATCCTTCCGGATTTATTCCTCCTACGCCTGCCATTCCCCGTGGTGGAACTGAGGCTCTTACGCACGCCGTAGTAGCTCCAAGGAAGAGATCCAGGTGATGGCGGACTACAAAAGCGAGCTACACAAGAAACGCGACTAGTACTTCGAGCATATAGAAAACGAACCCTTTTGACGGCCCTTGGTTGCGCTGATCGTGTCGACACGCCACCCTCGTCGTCTCTCGCGCGGTCTGTCTCATGACTTGGCCTTTAACGCTGGTGCCGAGAGTGATAGGCGAAAGTCCCTCGCGTCGTTTGGCAATCGGATGCGCTGCCTGCGTTTGGATCGTATACAGGAACTCATCCTGGAGCTGGCCGGCGCTCGTGGGCCCATCGGTATTCGACTCAACATGAACCAGCTCGGGCGAGGCATTGGTGGGGAGAACATAGCGGCCTGTACACAGTGAGAAGCGCACCATTGGTGTTGCGGTCGGGAACTGGTACACGCGGGGGACGAGGCGAAGAAGTCGTACCGCTTAGCGCAGGATGATGTGCAGTAGTATGAGATGACGCCGGAGAAGGATCCCTTCCCCATCTACATGTCATTGACGAACGGGGCGCGCCACAGTTTGCTGTGGTTGTTTGGCGAGCCTGAGCGAGGTTGATCCAGAGATCCAGCATATTATTGACGAGTGTTCCGTCTCTGCTGGAGTCGGAGGGTGAGCTGTCTCTGGTGATGGAGAAGATGGAGACGCACATGAACAAGGGCGATTGGTGGACCTGTGACGAGGCTGAGGAAACGATGAGGTGCCTCCTGGACATTTTGTGATGCGAAATCATCAGGCGCGGCACCATGTCAGGAGCGGATCGAGCAGTTGCATGAGAGGTATGGAGCGCAGGCTTCGCGGCTGAGGGCTATGATGTATCCGTAGATGCGGACTGGGAATAGAGACTCGGAGGTGTACAATGTAATTTACGCGTCTTGCCGTCCGTTCATTCATGGAAATCAGATTTGTATAATCGAAATCAAGTTCAAGTAGTAATGCTATGCGATATCATGAATCTTTGAGCTTTTCGAAGTGCCATTGCACCTGAATATTATGTACTCCAATCCTGCCAGATTGACGGGATTCGTTTTCGTGGGGAATTTTCTATTGTTTCACGTCTAGCATCAATAGGGAATTGAAGCACGACGAATAGTAGTGGGCCTCCTTCGAGCTCAAGTGAAGAGTAGTAGTCGCTTATCATCTAAGTTCTGGTGGCGCGCCATCGCTTGGTTTATGCCGCGTCTTCAAGATCAGCGACGCACTAGGCGTCTGTAGCAGCGAGAACTCGGAGTAAGAGAGGATCAGACTCCGAGTCCAGGCGATCTCCGGCCCGGCGGTTTGCTCATCGTACACGTCGCTATAGACAAGGCTTCCACACCCACACATGCTGTTTCACGACTTGACGAACCGGGGAACCCTCCATCATAGTTCTCTTTCCCCAGGCATTCGTGCGTGTGAGTTGGCCTATTTTAAATCGCATCTCTTCTTCATGTTCGTAACGGAACAGGATCTTGCTTCTTGCTCTGGTCGCCCGTACATCTTTGTTCTCGTGTTGTCGATTGCCTGGCGAGAATACTATGCAGTTACCCTGGATTCGTTGGTCCCCCTCGCGCGAATGGGTTCACCCATTACCTGTAAATCACATCTCTGACGGAACAGGATGTTGCTCGTCGAACTGAACAATTTGCTCCGCGTCGTCATGTTGTTGGGAGATCACTGTGCAGTTGCCTGTCTTGCGCGGATTCGTTGGCCGGGTCCACCTAGGCTTCAACGCCACGCGTCTCTTTGAAAAAAGGGAAGAAGGGGTGTTCAGACCTCTCATTTTGATATTTGGCGGCTCTAGGACTCCATTCAAGGAACCAAGGAAGCCTCTCAGTTATCATTATTTCCCCAGTGTCACTGTATTCCGCGATTCACACTGCCCAGCGCAGACGTGTTGTTGTGCTCATCCGAGTGAACTATTTCCATTACATCACTTCTTCGTACTGACGGAACAGCATCTTCTGTTTTCGAAGCGCGAGTCGTCGTTCTGAACAATCTGCTCCGCATCGCCCAGACTGCCAATTACTTCCACTGAAGATCATCCTCAGTTGCCGTTTCTTATGATACTTGACGCGATAGGCGGACTCGCTGGTACACCTTAGCCCCGAACCGACAGCTGAGAACGCGTCGCGTTGAACAGAAGAGGGTTTACGTTGACTACTTATGACACGGTTTCCGCGAGTCCCTTTGTCTTCTTTTCTGAGACGCGGCTGGTCCTAATCGTCTCACTAGAGCTGATCTGCCATCTAGTGATTTACACTTCACTTGAACATGGCCATGTAGTTCGTCGTCTGCCATCTAGTGATTTACACTTGAACATGGCCATGTAGTTCGTCGTCTCACATATACATGTGTTCCGTTTATTCAATCATCAAGATGATGAGCACGGGCTGAGTCGCCGTGGACACCGTCAGTCTATATTCCACTACGTTTACGGCTTCATCATACTGCATAGTATAAAGAGGCATACGGCCCCGCCATTCAGGAAACCAAAACCATCATGTCGCCACCTTGGGAGGCCTATGGATACACCGTTGCCGATGTTCAGTCCATCATGTCCACGACGTTACATGCAGTCATTCTCCCTGCCTTCTGCCACGGCATTCACACCTCCATCTTCTTTCTTGCCTTGTATTATATAGGTGGGTGCCTTTCATCCTTGACCATTTCCTCCTCTCAAATTAACTTCTTGTATAGTCGAGAGCACTCAGCCCAATCGGAAACGGTTTACCCTCACCGGCATCATTACCTTCTTGTGGCTTGCCAATACTGTCATTTTGGGTGTGGAGTGGAAATATGTTGATCAGATCTTCATTGCCCACGGGACATCATTGGAGGTGGAGTTCAACTTTTACGTTGCTGGTAATGGATCACGTCAGCTTGCCACAACCATACTTCGAGTTCTCAGTGTCCTTGTTGCAGACCTGATCTTGGTGTGTACATTTGCTGGCACTTCAGTAATCCTGCACTCCTGATGGCTTAGATTAGATTTGGCGCTGCTGGGTGCTGTACGGTGGAAATTTAATAGTTATCACGGTACCCAGCCTTTGCGTGATCACGGAGATAAGTAAGTCACATCCCTCTACATGCTTGTTCTTCTGATATTTTGTGTATAGTCAGTGCCTGCATGATTATTGTCTCCGCCTTGGCCAATAACAGCTTCATTGGTGTCAGCCGAATAAACTGGTCGCTGATCTATTACTCGATGACCGTGGCAACAAATAGCCTGTGCACCTTCCTTATTCTGTTTCGCATTGTGCGAGTCAGTGGCATTGGTGCCAGCCTTAAGACCTACCGCGGCATCATTGAGATTCTCGTGGAATCAGCTGCTATGTATGCCATCATCTACATAGTGCTCCTTGTTACATATGCATCCCAGTTCTATGGCTCTGCCAGAGGAATAGTCTTGACTGCCTACGCCTACCCTGAGACAATATCGATCAGCATCACAGTGCGTGCCTCTCCCTCTAGTCATTAACCCTACTAACCTATTCTTCCAGGGCATCACACCAACCCTCATCATCGCCCGCGTCATGGCCGGTCAATCGCGTCCCAACGACTCATGGACGCGCCCATCCCTCCCGCACATGCGGAGCGATGTTCTCTCTGCCACGGAGTCTTTGCAATTCGCCAGTGCTCCGAACCAGAGCGGCACGCAAGCGACGACTACGGACACCTCAGCGGATATCGATCTGGAGGCGCAGGCTCAAGACATCGTAGAAGAGCAACGTGTGCAGGATGGGGGTGACGATCGCGCTGAAGCCTCCGGCGCGCTGGTGTCTGGCGACAAGCAGGATGGGGGTGAATATCGCGCTGAAGCCGCCGGTGTGCTGGCGTCTAGCGACAAGCGGGACGGGGGTGAAGATCACGCTGAAGCCGCCGGCGCACTGGCGTCTGGCGACAAGCAGGATGGGGGTGAAGCTCGCGCTGAGGCTGCCGGTGTGCTGGCGTCTGGCGTCAAGCAGGATGTAGGGAAGGTTTGAGGTTGGCGAACGTGATGTTGCTTGAAAGGAAGAAGGTCGCGGTGTGCGCACTGGGGCGCGGTTCTGGTTTCAACGTTCTCTTCAAAGTCTGAAAAGGGCGACTCTAGTAGTCGCGCTCTCGTACAAGTTCTCTCGTTTATCTTTTCCGAATACTTACTCTACTTTGGGCCGTGGCTTAGATTTAGTGCGTAGTACTTACACACACTCTCCTTTCTCCTTTCAACCGTAGTCCGATATGCATATAGTCATGTCCTTGAGACTGCTCTGGTGGTTCCGTTAGTCTTGGTGAACGACTCGACTCATTCCAGCACGTCCTACGATACCAACAACCGAGAAGGAGGATGTAATTGTCCTTTCCTCCTCCAAAGCTCTGCCAGTGTCGTCGCATGAATTTACCTTCACTCACATCGTACCCAAGATCATGTCGTATCATAAAGATCCATCAAGGCCGAAGCACCACTCTTCCAGCGGCGTCTTGAACAACTACACCCAATCAAAGTGGCCAATGACAAGATAATATATATACGGGTCGTCATTATGGCCTCTGAACTATTTTACAACCGCTATAAAAGACAAGGCATGCAATCAATGGTGAGGGATAATGTAAATGAGCAGTAACGAAAGGTGCCTAAAAAACTACACGAAGATAACCAACCTCTTTTAAAAACAAGACACCGGTAAATGAAAAAGCAAGGAATAGTCCATGGCGAGAGTTATGACTCCCCGCCGTCTACCCGCGAGCGGTCCAAATACGGCGGTGGTAGCTCTCGCACAACACCCCCATCCCGATGCTGGTATATAATCTCGCGCTCGCCAGCGGTCTGTATCATCGATGTCGACCGTGTAGTCGGCCATGGCGCCTCCGTACTAGACCCG
>QLPD01004796.1:0-12346 GCA_003314085.1 Hymenopellis raphanipes
GATATTTTCCGGGGCCTCTGTTATGTCGCCAGTACGGAGCTCTGCTCCCGCCGCCTTTAGCTCTTGCACGACGGGCTTGTTGACAGAGTTAGGCCGGACTAACAAACCCACTCGCTATCACGAGGATTAGCACTGCGTGATCACGAGAACTACATCGACTCACGAATTTTCGCTCCTCCAATAGAGCTTTTGTAATTCCACGACCAATGTAGCCGCTACCTCCAACGATGAGCACGAATGGTTTGGTAGTAGACATGGGAAGTTTGGATAGACAAGTCATAATTCTCATTCTGCGTTCTTAAGACCGGTCACCGGGTTGAGGCTGAATCAGATTCTTGTTTTCCGTGCACTCGGGAATCGGCTGAATTCGTCGTTTCCCGTCTTCTCGGGAATCTGTTGTGTCATCATGCAAGAGTAAAGGCAGCTCATGACAAGTTTGAGCATGTAGTCCTGATACTTCTGAACCTGACGGCTGTTCGTCCGTACAGTATCTGAATGATCCACGGCCCACGGGAGGATGCCAAGCGAGAGCGTAGCACACAAGATTGCTCGTTGCTTCATTTGGGCTGCTTCGTCATAAATGCGGATAACACAGTTACAGATTGCGAGAAGAAAGAGGAACATTCCAGTGGAGCGGACGAGTATGTCGTCGTAGCGGGATCCAAGCAAGAATGAAATTGTAGCGCGACGCGGTCAGAAGGCAATGCCAAACACGATCAAACAAAGGGTACGATGAGCTCCTGCTTGCGATATCAGACAATATATCAGCGAAGAAACGAATTCACGTATGACGAAAACTGGTGACAACACCTAGGAAGCAATACTAATTGGAGTGAGTCTTGACAGTTTTTGCGGACGACACAGCGACGCGCCACAGACGATCTATGTATACCGACAGCCAGCATGCTGCTATCCATGTCTCTGTCTCCCAAATGCTACTTTCTTTCAGGGAGATTCGAATTCCCCTCCTCTTATTTCCCTGCCACCCCACCTACGATCAGAGGGAGCCCTCGAATTCACGATCCCTGCGATGGTACAGTACTTGCATATCTTCATGCAGGTAATTCCTACTATGAAGAGCCGGGACTGATACAAGGCGCAATGTTCCCAATTGAGATTGGAGACTGGTGCCTGCATTACTCTCGGCGAAGGCGTCTTGGCGCGATTTCCCTACGTTTGGATCCAGTCTCTCGCCGAACGGGCTACCCCGTCAATTATAGGACACATTGGATCAAGCGTACTTAGGGTAAACTGCGTAGGGAGTTTCGTGTCGCTTACATCATAAAGCATTCTGCTGCATTCATCATCGGTGGGGGGGTTTTACATCTCAGGATAAGTAAAGGTATGCGCATTTTGCCAGTTTACTCCAAAATCATAACCTCTAAACATGTACCTGGCCTAGTTCATTGTATCCTGGATACATAGAAAGGTAGTGAAAATGGATGATATTGGCATATTGCGTGACTCTGCGAACGTTGGGTTGCAATGTATCTAACATCCCAATTCAACGTCTCTCCCTTTTACGGACAATAATAATCGATACAATCGTCGATATCCTTTATCGTGGAGCCACAGAAGACCTCCAGGGAACCACGTATATTTCTCCAACGCTCGTCATCTCGGTGGTACAACCATCGCGGTACCCACAATGTCTCGACCCGGCATCTCCTTTCCATACTACTGGAGGTGAGCTCAGTTATGGAAGCTGGAAGACAACGGGACTCGAGCATGTCCCAGATAGTCTCGTATGAGAGGTCGCGCTGTTTCCAACATTCATCCATGTCGAACTCGCGCAAGCATGGAAGAAGTGCAAAGGCCTGCCCGTCAAGAACCATCATCTGGGTCATGAATTTCGCAGTTAGTGCGTGGTCGTATATCTGCAGTCGCGTGACGGAAGGTATGATGGAGAGAAACTGGAGGAGATTGTCCGTGTTCGATGGGTGTGTGGCCATAGCTGATGCAAGGTAGAGGCCCGTGAGCCGTTCGGGTGGTGTGCGGAAAACAGGGAAGTATATGATGCGATCTACGTTCTGCGGAAAGCGGAGCTCTAGCATGGTGAGGTTCGGGATGCATAATCTTCCGAATAACGCTTTCAATGCGCCAGCTTCGGCAGCGATACCTTCGATGAGGCACAGTCTGGTGAGCTCTGGAAGAAAAATCGTGCCCCCTTCAACTTCATCATTTAGCTCGTAGGCGGTAAGCTCGAGTGTGTTAACATTCGTCATAAGGCGTAGGGGAGGGACACTCCGTTCATGGAAATTGTGGTCGAAGACAGCCGATGTCAGCTGAACTGACGGAATGACTAGATGTTGGAGTAGTTCGGTACCTGCGACGGACCATTCAAAGGTACGAAGATTCTGTGCACCAGAGAACACGTCGACTGGAACGTCATTTTCAGTTTTGACGTAGGCATTAGCATCGAGGACACGAAGGAGAGGGAGGGGGTTTCCTGAGAAACACTGTATAGCGGGTGTCGGCATGCTGATACTGACTCGTGCCCAAAGCTTCATGCTTTCGCACAGAACCGGTAGGACAGGATGAGTATCCAGGCTGATTGTACGACTAACAAGCCATAAGGATATGGGAAAATCTGCGCAGCGTTCTAGCCATAATGAGACCTTCGCAGCGCATTGCGCTTTTGAAATATTCCTCCTATGTGTCTGGAACTGTAGTTCGAGGTATGACCACAGCTGCGGGGACGATAGTACCTCCGCTCGCCACCGCTGGCAAACGTGAGAAAGGGACCACGGAGGGAAACCGGGATGAAGAGAGTCCCAGCGACGTCGTCCATCCGGATCAGGATTGTGCCATGTAGCCACACGGTGCGAAAAGATTTCGAAGAGGATCTCAGATGGGATAGAGCGGACGGGATGGAGAACTGCTTTGGCATCGTCTGCCATTTTCTGAGCATCGTTACGAGCACGGATGAGATTGTTCAGGATTTCCCGAACCTTTTCAATCCTCGCGTTCAGCTCTGTAACGACGGCGGACGCTTCCTTGAAAATGAATTCGTATTCGGGAATCTCGGACTCGAGAGGGGGGAGATTGTGGTGAAGAAACTCCTCCAATCGAGGGGTCCGCTCAATTGGGGCTGGAGTAGTGCAGGTTGGACAGAGTAGTACACCAGTCATAGTTTTCCTGCTGTCGTCGATTCAGTCAGATAGATGATGGATAAGAATGGCTAGGACAATAGTACCAACTTATAACACGTATTTCGCCTCTATATGAACTGAACTCAGAGACCGTCAACGATAATCAGCGATGCGGCGATGGTGGTGGTAATTAAGAACGACCACGTGGTCACTGCATGTAGTTATTTGCCGCGTGTAGGTTCGATCCTTGCTTATGTCTCTAAGAAAAACTGGAGCGTACAGGCTTTCATTCAAGGACATTTCATTTGCGACGTGATAGTGAGTAAAGTGCCCCCAGTCATATAACGCATCCTGTGCCAGCGGCGTTCCGGGTCGTATGGTCTCCTCGACTGAACGGGCCTAGAACAAATGTAAGTTTGCTGGCGCTCACATCAGCAACGTTACGGACTCTGCAGTGATGGTTCTACCATTCTTTGGCCCAACCGTTATGCAAACTGCCATGAAAAAATAAGTAGTTGGTACAGTTATAGCGTCATTTACAAGTGAGAGGTGAATAAGGAGCCTCCTACCTACACGAAACAGGTTACATTGCCATTCCCTCCATATCTTCCCCTTCCACAGAATCTAATGGGTTGGCTGTCTGTGGAAAAACTTACAAGCGGAGTCCTGGACGCCAGTCAAGTATCTAGCGCCTACCTATTGGAAAGCACGCGACGCGGCTGTTGATGTTAGCGCGGAACGGGGACCGTTGCTGAGCACAGAGTACATTAGCTTTAAAGCAAATGAGTAACGACTGGGAATACATCTTCAAGAACCTACTTGAAATTCGAGGACAAGAATAGCATGTGGGATGAGTAAGCCTTGAAGGAGGTGACGAGTAGATTCATCCTATCAGCCATATATAGCTGTGGATCTGCGGCGACATGTAGAGACCTATGGACACGGGTTAGACAGTCAATCTCGAGTAGTCAGGAATAAACGCACCTTAGACTCCTGGGGAGAGCAGCAATAGGGTCCACGGAGATGCGACGGTCGTGCGTGGTGTCCAAGGCTTAGTCTCTTCTAAACAGACTGGACGATATAGTGAGAGACGCGCCCAGAAGCGGGCGCCAACTGGAGAGCGAGCGGGCAATGCGTGAGGGGCAGAACGCCACCTGCTGGTCGCCCGCGGGCCTGCAGCGCGCCTGTCTCCAAGACTCATGCTCCACGTCGACCAGGACAAAGAACACCATCCGTGATTTCACGGACATTGCCAACGCACACGTATGAAGCCATCACTGTAGGATTTATCGCTAAGACCGACATACTCCAACAGCCACGCCACATTGGAGCGTACGACGACGGATCTGAGTAGTCGGAGTATGTGGCACTCGTTACTACACAGGATAAGATGCACTCGATTCAATCAAAGGGATTACGCATGGCGGGCGATACGAGGGCATACAGGGATGCCGACCTGAAAGAAAGGCAGCCTGGTTGTTTGCTTTAGGAGTCCTCGAACGATGTCGAGACTGGTCTTACTTAAATGCGACCCGAGTCAGGTAAATCACACAAATAATAACCAAACCAACATACCGACTTCAGCGGGAACAACAACACGCATAGATTTGAATGAAGGCCGTATCTTTCTCCCAGCCAGGTCGGCGGGTGGAACGTTCGCGTTATTACCTGGAATGGCGAGGATAGGCTGCGGAAGACAGGGAAGTGCATGATACGATGGTCTACTATCTGAGTAAAGTAGAGCTTGAGCTCGGTGAGTTTTGGGACACACAAACTCCTGAATAATGCCTTTAGAGAACCTGCCTGGGAAGTGCTCCACTCACAAAGGCTCAGTCTGGACACCTCTGGAAGAAAAATGGTCACACCCTCAATTTCGCTGTAAAGAGGCTTGTGCGCGGCAAGTTCGAGCGTTGTAAGATTCCTCATAAGGCATAAAGGAGAGGCACGCAATTCATGGAAATCGTCGTAGAAGACGGCCGACGTCAGCTGATCTGAAGGAATGACTAGATGTTGAAGTAGTCTGGTTCCTGCGAAGGACCATTCAAAGGTACGAAGTTTGGGTGCAACAGAGAACACGTCGATTTGAACGTCATTTCTAGTTTCGACGTAGTCACCGACATAGAGGACGCAAAGGAGTGGGAGGGAGTTCCCAGAGAAGCACTGTATAGCGGGTATCGGCATGCTGACACCAACTCGTGCCCAAATCTTCATGCTTTCTCGCAATACGGGGAGGAAAGGGTGAGTATGCATGTCAATTGTACAACTGACAAGCTGTAGGGATAAGGGAAACTTTCGCAGCGCATTGCGGCTCTGACATATAGCGTCCATGGGTCTGAAACTGAAGTTCGAGATATGACCACAGCCGTGGAGACGATAGGACCTCCGCGCGCCACCACCGGCAAACATTGGAAAGAGACCACGTCGGGGAACCTGGATAAAGAGAGTCCCAGCGTCGTCCTGCTAAAACTGGATCGTGCCACGTAGGTACACAATGCGCGAAGATTTCGAAGAGGATATCAGAATGGAGGGAACGAACGGGATGGAGAACTGCTTTGGCATCATCTGCCAGTTTCTGAGCGTCGTTACGAGCACGAATGAGATTGTTCAGGATTTCCTGAACCTTCTCAATCCTCGTGTTCAGATCTGTAATGACGGCGGACGCTTCCTTGAAAATGAATTCGTATTCGGGGATCTCAGACTCGAGTGGGGGGAGATTGTTAAGAAGAAGATCCTCAAAACGAGGGGTCCGCTCAATTTGAGCCGGCGGAGTAGTGCAGGTTGAACAGAGGGGTTCTCGTACTGCACCAGTCATAGTTTTCCTGTTGATCGTTCAGTCAGATGATGAATAAGAAAGGCTAGGACAATAGTACACGTATTTCGCCTCTGTATGACCTGACCTAAGACCGTCAACGATGATCAGCGATGCGGCGATGGTGGTGGTACAAAAGCGAGAACGTCCACGTGGTCACTGCATGTCCTTATTTGAGAGTCAATACTAATAGGCGGGTATATCAGTCCACTTCACTTCGTTTGTTGCGCGTGTACATTCATTCTTTGAGCCAGGACGTATCGATGGTGATTCCTGAACCCAAGTCCAGCTCGTGAAAACGGGGGTTTTCAACCAGGCCCTAAGAGACATTCCGTACATGACTCCCCTCTAATTACAAGCAAGGATTTCATACAAGACCACGTCTAATTAGTAGTGCACCTCAAAGTGAGGGAGATCATGCATGACTCACCGAATTGTGGCACAGACATCACTTGGGATGCAGGATCCAAAATCCCCGCCGCCTTTCCAAATCGAGCGTCAGAAAGCGTCTGTTACCCGGAATGGAATAGGATCGCGCCCAGCAGTACCGAACCATCCAGAATCGAGTTTACGATCTCGATGATCAGTTATCGATAGTTATCTTCTGTCAACCTGCCAATGACAACGGGCTACTAGGCACCGGGAATAGTGATCGGCGAGTCCCGCATCAGTTTCGGTGTACATTGCTATGTTTGCAATGAGCGACAGAACAGGCAAGTAAGGGAACTCGGCGGGAACGATACAGCCACAGCACAGTGACTGTGATAGACTAAGAGGGTCAAGGTGGAGCATGCTTGGTGGAAGTCGCAGGGAAATGTGCTGGAATGGACAGTCTGATCAGAGATGCCGACACAGAGTGCGCTTCAGCCTCGAGGTGCTCTCGTGTGTTGTCAGTGCCGAGGGTCACTGCTATGGGAGGCAGGTCATAGTTTCTGGACCACAACATGACGCCATAGCCGTGGGCGTAACACGTTGAATGAAAATCGTGTATCCGCAGAATTAGTGAATATGACAATCAAATATGTCGCACAGGTTCCGGAGGCCGACGAGACTCAAACAGGTTCTATGACCGACCTGACCCTCCATATGTCAAGTTCCAACAGTAGAAGTGCGAAAGCTTGAATAGATAGTCAATCTACCAACTGCCATCACCACTGTTCTGGCCTGAAGAAGGATAATTCGCAGAAATGCAGCCATCTGCATAGCCGACATTCGGACCGAACATGTTTCGGACAGTGCCGAGCGGAGTTCATAGGAGCTGTATAGTTGCGGATCACTAGTCCGAGACTACTTATTCTTTGTCAATGAGATGAGGGCGCCGGATACACCCACCAGAGCCGGTTTGTTGCAGTATTAAGGCTGGGCACCGAATATGGATGGAGACGGGCGCAGCGGCAGGCAGCAGCATCATTTTTTCCCGCGCACGCCGCAAGCCGATTGCCCTGCGAATATGGATGCCACGGGGGACCCACTGGGCGTAGATACGTTACCCGGAATGTAAATACACTATTCTTAGTCTTGTCTGCCACCCCCGTACTATGTACTATGGCTACAATTTTATTCAATGCTACGCCACAGTTCTTTCGGCCGCTATTGGACCTCTCGATCATGATCGAGAGGAAGGAAATCAGTGTTCTTCTTGATAGGTGACGAAGCGTGATGCTCAGGCGTCCCACCCGATATGGGACGAGGCGGGAGTACCACGAGGAAAGTACGGGAGAGATCATACATGGTACATTTCAAGGTATTTTGCAATTGGCGGAATCATGTACAACTCGATTCCCTGCCCTCTAATTAGACGTGGTCTTGTATGAATTCCTTGCTTGTAATAAGAGGGGATCATGCATGATTAGGGTCTTATGGGGTGTTTCAACAGCGTCATAAACGACATGTAAAATGCCCTGGTAGTTCCATGCGGTGCCAGAGGCATTTAACCTGCAGCTTTGTTGACTTAACGGGTCTCACGAAACTAAATGTATGTTGGTTGGCGCTGACCATAGGAACTTCCGGTATTGGATCTCCAAGTGGATCTCAGTGCTCACACCCTTTTGAAGCCTCAACATGCTGCTGTTTGCGGGACTGGATTGGAACCTCTGATAAGCTGGTCTGAGTCTGCTGTCTTTGTGAGACGAGCGTGGCAATAATTGACGTGTATGCAGGTGGATGTGAGGTCATGATGGTGCAAACGGTCTCAGTACGCATCAGATTAACATGTTAAACTCTGTCATTCATAAGCATAGCTATCTGTGTACATTACATGGAGTGCACATAAGAATGAGGTTGCCATGGAAACAGGTCGATTCGCGCTGTGAGAGACTATAGCAATGTCCATTCCTTAAAGAGTGGGGTCGGAGAAATTTACGGCTTAATGCTATCAAAAACCTGTGCTCGACACAGCTTCACCTCAACAGCATCTCCGGATTTGGCACGGCTGTCGGTGATGCCATCAGAGCTATCGACGTGCCCACAATAAAAGGCGAGATGATTTCTTGTTCTTTCTGCCCACCCTCATCAACCCATAACATGCCCAAGACTCAGCAGCTAAAACGACGTAACGCTCGACGTGTCGTAGAGTCATACAATCGGCCTAACACCAATGCATCGAACTCGACAACCCCGCCACCTCCAGGGCTTTCAAGTTGTACCTCGACGCCGACGTATATCCCATACATGCCATTCAACGGGGATGTGTTAATAGACGCAAGCATCACAGGTCCCCGTAGAGTCAGCGGTAGACAGGCTCCACCGGGAGAACGAGCCTCTCCCGAACGCCACATTCCGCGGCCGGCGAATTGCTTCCTCCTTTTTCGAAAGGATTACGCCGAGAAGCACAGATCTTGCAAGGAGGAATCGAAGGATTTGTCGCGACAAGCCGCCCAGGTCTGGCATCGCCTTCCCCAGGAAGAGAAAGAGTTCTGGTTTACGAGAGCTGCAGAGGTCAAGGAGGAGCACGCGAGACAATTTCCGGATTACAAGTTTAAACCGAAACAGAGGAAGCCCACTTCGAAGGAACAGAGTGGAAGAAAAGCCCCCGGCTTGGTACGTTCCTTGAATCTTAAGACAAGAAATGAGAAATTTGACATTTTGTCGTAGTGGTCAGACAGCGAAAAGTCGAGCATGGGACCCCTAGTGCATTCTGCCCAAGAGGAAACAGCCACCACGTCAGCTGCGGAAAGTCGAGCGGACGCTGTTAGCGGCCACTATCTTAGCCTGCCCTCGTTTGAAGAGGGCTTCCACGACATCAACATGCAAGTGTCGATGAACTGGAACGCGGACCTCTGGTCTCAATATCGATCAAGTGTTTGCCATCACAGCATGAACTGGGAGCTACAGGCCGATTTCAACTTCGGTGATGCTTCCTGAGACTTGGGCGGTCTAAACGTATATCCTGACGGATCGTGACGTGGACGAACATGTCTCCCTTTCTTCATGGACACGTAGTTACCTGCATTCAATAAATTTTGGTGGAACTTACTGTTGTGTTCGTCCTACGTCAGAAAATCAACGAGTGATGTATTGAAGGTAATCTCCTCTTGAAAGGAAACAAGGCGTCTGTAGGGAACGTAGTAACGTTTGAGACGGTTTCTGGGACGTACGTTAACTTGATAAACGCGTCGCCTTGAAAGCTACGCGTGGTGAGATAGTCGGATGGACATGCACACCGCATACACCGCGGTTCTAAGCAGTCAGTTGAAATGGCACAAGAGAACCTTTCATAATCGTTAACGTCAAAGGCACAAGTTGATCCGATCACAGGCTCCAACAGCTTCCTTATATCGTCCTCTTTTACTCCACTCACCTTCATCGATTCGACATATTCCCCTTCTTGGTGTGCAGTTTCCTTCTGTTGTCGTCGGCTTTAACGGAGGCGCTTGCAGTTCCGTCGCCGCCTCGGATCACAAGACGGAGAATATGACAAATTGACGACTTGTAAAAAGCCTTCACCAGGGAGTCAGGGTTGGCCAGAGCGAGAAGCTCAGCGATGCTGAATGGCGCAGATGCTGCTAGCAAACGCCTTCACAGTCTTCAACTGCACGTCGAGGAATGTTGAACATCGCTTTCGGCGATGCGACACTTCCTTCGGAGATGTATCCCTGTCTTGTGATCTACGCCGCGACCCTATTCACTGTTGTTTTTCGCCATCATTCCCCCACCACGCCTCTTTCTCCTCCTGCTACATTCTACGTACAAGCTCTATCCCTCCCGCTCCCTCCCGCCTTGCGGTACGCATCAGCGCACCCAGAGAACGCTCCTTACCACCTCGGAGTGTAGGACGACTTGTCTTGGCCCCATCTTGGCGCTAGGTCGAATCTGCAGCTCCGAAGACTCACCACAACTACTATTCTAAATTTCATCCATTTATCACTTTACCCTCGACGCGTCCTTCCTCTACGTCCATGGCTTCGCGGTCATTCACGGTGGACAATACTGGACAACAATCACGCCCTGCTCTCCTTGGTTTGTTACGCACACGCAGCAAAAGCCGTGGTCATAAGCGCGGCATATCCACTCCGGAACCCCCGTCCCCGAATCCTCCACTCATATCATCTTCCACCCGTGGTCGTCGTAGCGGACAAAGTATCGGAGGCGACGCGGGCTGGACCGTGATCCAGGGACCAGGCTCAGCGACTAGCCCACCCTCCTCTGCAAATGGCCAGACGCGTTTCGGCGAAATCACTGGTCGTCGGCCCACCCAGCGCATCCGCCTCATACCCCACCTTGACACCCGACGCGCTTACACCTTCGGCATCATCGTCCGCAATTTACGTCCTGGCGATCCGCCTGTTGTCATGGGTCGGTTCGAGGGTCAGGTTGTGGGTAGCGCGTCGACAGCGGACAACGCGAACAGCACGACAACTACGGGAAAGATTGCTTTCAAGTCGAAAGTAGTGTCGCGCGCACACGCGGAGTTATGGATGGATAACGGAGGTTCGGTGATGGTTCGGGATACCAAATCTGCGAGTGGGACGTTTTTGAATAGAACGAGACTCAGCCAGGTGGATACGGAGAGCAAGTGGTTTCCGTTGGCTGATGGAGATATACTCCAGCTTGGAGTCGATTATCAAGGAGGGCTGGAGGATGCCTACAAGGCTGTCAAGATACGCGTTGAGATTGGTCGAGAACCGGAGACAGCATTTGAGTGAGTTGTCATTGATGTCTTCTCTCTTTCATGCCTGACTTTTTTTTAGTACGAGTGCATTACGTGCCCTGAACGCCTTGGCAAAATCAGAAGCCCAACCCTCCACCGAAAGCAAGAAACCAATCATCCCCGACTGCTGTATTTGTGCGTGCGCCCCTCCTCTTCAAAATTTCGTCTGACCATCACCTGTCAGGTCTTTGCAGCATCTCCATCCGCCAAGCTCTCTTCACAACGCCTTGCTGTCACACATTCCACTTCAAATGCATTCGTCCCCTCATCGACGCCGTTCCCAAGACGCCCATGCTTACATGCCCAGTCTGTCGAACCGAGTCCAATCTCGATGAGGAAATTGAAGACAACTCATACGACGAGCCGAGAAGAACGTCCAATGCCTCCGCAGAGCAAGAGGTGCTGATCGACATTGAGGACCGAGCGCTTCCCAACCTTCCCGCGACACCCAATATCGTCGCCGATGTCATCGAGGAGACCGAGGAAGAGGAACGTGGACGTCCTATTTCCCGGGTGTTCCCTCCCACGCTGCCTTCACCAGTCTCGCCAGTCGGCGAGGGCTGGCGCCGCGAAATGGAATTGATGGCGCGCGACTCACATTTCACCGTCGCGCTGAATAACCCGAATGCTGGTGTCCATCCACCAGAAGCGAGCCCGTCTATACCCATCGCTCATGCACGTGCTCCATCTATCCCAATTTCTGCTACGCCTGTGGCTCCACTTCGACCCGTAGCAAGAGCGCCATCGACTGGACGTGCACGAACACCATCAGGACCAGTCGAACGGCGTCTGCTCTCACGAGCTCCGTCTACGGGCAGCCGCCCAGCGCGTGGTCTCCCTTCTAGCCCAGCAAGCAATCGCCCCGATCGCACTGGTCCTGCGCGGGTTGACGCCCTCCCTGTCGGCGCCGCATCACCCCTTATTCCAGCTACGCATGTATTCGACATCCCATCTCCACCTAGTCGTACCCCATCGCCTCCACCTAAGGAGCCGTCGCCTTTGGTGCCGCTCCCCCCCAGTCCGCCATCACCGCCTCCATTAGGTGGAAACTGGTTGAGGGAGATGGAGCTCATGCAGCGTCATTCGCAGTACATCGTTTCCAAGCCCGTTACCAAGTCAAGCAAGGATAAGGACAAGGAGAAGACGAGACCGCCGAGTGATGATTCGAGCACGTCTGGAGCTCCGAGTGCGTCTAATGGGAGCATAAGCACGTCTAATGCTAGTGCCTCATCTGGGACGAGCCTGAGGAGAAAGGGGACGTGGACTCGGCTGTTAAGGGCGCAGAATTCGAATCCT
>QLPD01004798.1:0-12587 GCA_003314085.1 Hymenopellis raphanipes
TTATCGCTTACATTACATGTCCTCGGAGTGAATGGGTATGCGTTTATATTTCGTAGACAATATACTACAGGTTCCCAAGTCGAAATCGGTCTGTTTACGCCAACGTTGTACATACTACAGGAATACCTCCAACATGAGCTTGGCAAAGCATCTTCTTACTCTCTTCTGGGAAGTTATAGTTTTTGAACCCATGTCGTTTCAGTCGTTGTCCAGCCTGTAAGTACCATCCTTGTACCGTGAAGAGGAAATATCATCTACTCTGCGACTTCTTCCGCTGAAACCCCACACAAGAACACTTGAGAATGGTGTCTTCGTATGTGGTATAAATGCGGATCTCGACGATCCCAAGGTGAGGACAAAGACCTCCGTGCGTCGTGTCGGCTCGGTGTAGAAGTTGGCAAACGCCTATTACGTAGAAGTTCCGAGGCTCACTAAGAACTTGGAGACGAACCGTTGTGCTTGGATAATCATAATGTGGCGGCGCCAGCAAATACCTCGTGTATTCCATCGCATCGAGTTTGTTGAACGTACTGCCATGATAAGGATAATCGATTGTACTGAAACGCTCTCGAATCGTAGAATATACACAAGTCACAGTAAATAGAAGCGACGTCGTTAGGAAGGAGGGATGTGAGGATCGTCAGGTCCATTGAGTCTGGCAAGAGTCTTACACGGTGCTCCATCAATTGACCATGCTTCCACACGAGCGCCGTTCACCGAGGACCTGTCAGCCGCGAAATTCTAGTTTGCCTCAGAGATAGAATGTAGATGACAGCGCTGTCCGCGGTGGATAGAAACCCCTACGCCACGCAGCGAGGTCAAAGGTTTCTGACATGGATCCGGCATCACTTCCAAAAGATAAATCCCGATCATCAGGATCGTGATGATACTGGGCGCGTCCACAAATCTTCTGAAGCGGGGATTAGCAAATTCAGCATAGCAGGCAAGTTCCAGGTCATACATCGGCATCTGTCGTCATACTTAGCACTATGGCACAGACAATGGATCTGACTCACAGTATACAGGTGTGTTCAGCGATATTGAACGCGAAGCGGATGCGTATACATGACAGAGATCGAAGGACAACCTCTCCACCCTAGTACTGAAGTTGATGAACAAGTTCTAGTTGCGAACCAAGACGCACTTTTTATAGTCGAAGCCGAAGTTCTCATCGTGATAGATTAAGTGACGGGCACTCCTTGCAGCTAAAGAGAGACCATTAGAGCTACCTCAGAGCTCGAAAGAGCTTCCTTACTTCCTTGGATTGCGGCGTGAGATTGAAGATAGAAGTCGATATATCGAGGATGTCGAATTTGTGGGTCCGCTGTCACGAAACCTGGCCTTACATTACCATTTCTGTCGGAAATTCTAGCGAAGCAGATCACTGTTGAATGCATATACAATCTGAGGAGAGGACGTACTCGTTTTCTTGACCCGGTGTGATGACAGGAGGAAAAAACTTGATATGATGGCTAGTCGACGACAGTGAGCATGTATGTAGAAGAGATTCCAGAAATGCGACGTACCGTTTCACAACAAATATATATGAGATCAGGGGATATATTGTCCGCATTTCTGAGGGTGCAGCTGTCCTGTTGAAGTCCTCGGCGCCCTTATTCCAATGTTTGTAGAAGTCACGGAGAGCAGCCCTCATCTCCTGCAGTTCCGGACCGCCAACAGAGGAAAATTCGGCGTCCGAAAGGCCATCTCTAAAGAAAATGATTCGTTGAGGAGGAACTCCATTGGCCCGTTGATACTTTTCGACAGCCGATCTGACCAATGTGCCCAAGTCTTGAATACGCTCTGTCCTGGGGTCCTGCATCCGAATGTCACCTTCGTATGTACTCGCGTAACCGTCTTGGGACCAGGCCAGGCCAACGTATGATGGCCTCTGGACGTTTGGGGGCGCGTGAGCGACATCCGCTCCTAACAACAACAATGACCCACTGAACGTTGAGTAGCGAGAGTACAACATACCTATGATCATGAATGGAGATTGTCTTTGGCCGCTTCTCCAGGGTTCCAAAATACTTGAATTCACCCGGCCGTTCAAACCACCCAAACGTGTATTGATTCTAAGAAACGAGATCATTAACCGGTTCGACACAGTCCAAGGATTTGACTCACTTCTGTGCGACATTGGCCCAGTACTGGTCCCTTGCTTTTTCCACCTTATCGCTGCGGATACACTGCGTGGGGACAGCTGAAAAAGTGTCAGGCAAACAATACACTAAGGCAAATTTCTATCACCTCTCATAATATCGCCCCAGAACTTGACGGCATGCTTTGTTTCCGCAGCGATTTGAGGTAAGATGACAACGAATATCGACGGTTGGATATTTGGCCCCATTTTATGCGTAAATGCAAGTTTAACGTTGTCGAGCTCCTGAAGAAATCCTCAATAGTAAAGAGAAGGTATTGGGAAAGAGGTAGTCGTACCTCTTTGACATTGCAGGACGCGTGTCTACGAACGACCAAAGTTGGGCCCATACTATCTATCTCAGTGTTGCAAAATGTCCGAGACGTTGAATAAGGGTCTACTTACTCATTCCTAGGCAAACGCAATATTAGATTTCTTGTCTTTCTAGAACGTTTGTGACTAACCTAAACGATCACATCGACTGACAAGGCCCTCTATTGTTTTCTCTTCTAGGGTTGGGTTATTTGACTCGAAATTGACCAAACACCAGTTTGCAAGGCGCGCGGGAGTGAAGAAGCCATGTTTCATGTAATTCCATGCACCCGTACCGCTGTCGATATCCTGCTACCCCGTCAGTATCGTGGTCGGCCTTCAGTGCAAATACCTCACGAGGATCTGCTCGGGATCTTGACTGTGATCATTGCTATGCGAAAGTACCCGGCGCGCGGTCACTTGGGGGGGACGAAGGATTGTTCCTGACACCTCCAACGGACGAGTCTCTATCTCCATTCCCGAAGCGATTACATGTTGAGAGCCCGAATATCCAAGTATCTTCATGATTTAGGAACCACAGATATCGAACGGATAACCATCACTTACTGGTGTTTGAGCATATATTTCCCTCCTTCCATCTCTTCCTTGACCAGTGATTGCTTTCCACCTGTCTAGTGGCCTTGTAGTCCCGAATGTAACTGCTTGGGCTGTAAGCTCCGACGGAAGACGTTTTCTATAGATCTGGTTCGGGAGGATGGTGCAGACTTCCAGAGGAACGATGACTGGATGAGGGGCATCGGGCTTGGAGAGAACAACAGATACTATCCTCGGATACTGGATGCCAATGTTGTGCATCCTTCTGAAGTGATCCTAGGGAGCATGTTCCGTGAGGGTCAAATAGAACTGTATGTAGAAGACATACTGCTACTGTTATTCTTCGGCCATCCCTATCGACAAATTCATACATTGCGCCGCGCGAATCCAGGTCTCGAATCGTCCTTGTGGCAACGGAACCTTGACGAGAGCTGCTCTTCACAGTGATTCGGACACCTTTGAGATGCCTCCGCAAAGACTGAAACATCGTATGGTGAGGTTCCAAGATCAGCTTGTTCTGCTCATGTGGACGAAGCTTCAAGAATTCCATAGCTGTCGTCAACGCATTTTGGGGAACGTATATCGCGGCCATCGACACGTCTACATTAATTATCACCCCGCGTAGGGTGGGCTTGACTGACCTAAGGAGATGACAGTTAGATTATGAGAGATACACGGACGGGACTGTCTTTCCCCCATCACCCAAAAACCCAAAAATTATAAAAAATGCTCACTGAAAGAAGCCTTTGAACAATAACAGGCTACTAGGTTCTTTTTTCGGATACAGAAGCATCTGGTTGTCCTTGTGGTCGCTCATGAAGAATGCGTTCTTGTTATGAGGATACTTTCTGAAAAGAGTTTTACACGCGACATTTTAACCTATGCACAGATGGAACTCACTGATCCGTCTCTTGGCGTATTATAAGTTGAAGAATATTCATAGCGGGTGCGAGGATGTTACTCAGTTGCGACTTCCTGACATCATCAAAAGGCAGCTGTAGGAGTCCGGGGATTGTGCTGCAGGAATCAGCGAGGTAGAGGAGATTGTTATAGCGAACATACCTGATATCGAGGCCGGCACTAGATGTCATACTGAAGGTGATTCTGAAGACTTTGCTGCGACGATGGGCATTCGAGGCCTGACTGTCGGTCGAATCAAGATCCACGTGGAACTAAACGCGTCAGATACGCATGAAACAGTAGAGGTAGTGATTTTTTACCTGCCCGTTGCTGGTGCTGCCCTCAGTCAGCTGTAGTAGCCCGAAACTGAAGACCAGATCGGTCTTGTCGAATAGGACATTGCGTCGCCCAAAGACGTTTGGCGCGACCACATTCTGTAACTTGTGAAATAGTTGCACTCGTCGTTCTGGGGTTTTGACTTCGGGTTCGAACTCTGAATGTTCCGTGAGGTTTGACCGACTCCAGTGGAATCGACGTACGCACTAATCCAACAAAACTTGAGTATACGCCCGACTGCAGATCAAAGAACTCACGTTTATATTGGTAACACAATTCATGAGGAAGCCTGGATCACAGTCAATGGACAGATGGACAACACGAATAGATTGACGGACTTGGTGATTTTGAAGGTATTTGTCCTGACATGGATGAGTTCGTCATGAGCAACTCTAGGCGGAGTAAGAGGTTTGCCCCCAGGTCTGGCCCCAGGAGGACGATCGTAGGGCTTGTCCGAAGGACCACCTCGATAGCCACCCCTTGAACTGCTGCCGCCCGACCCAATGCCTCTTGAGGAGCCCTGCCCACGATAACCGGAGTTGTTGTAGGACATGGCTTGGCAAACAAGAAGACAGAAAGGTATACACAAAAAGAAGAGAATCACTTGGAAAGATATATACAACACAAGAAGGCAACAAAGACCTCTTGCAAATGTACACGACGTACAAGTCCAAGATGATGCCGCGGTGTGTGTCACGCGCCGAGGATTACGTGTAAGCGTGACGATCAAATAGGGGTACTTGAGGCGCGCAAACATTTGACGACCTTAACATGCGAATTTCCTCAAGAAACCCAATGGTATGGACAGAATTGAGATCAACACAAGTCCATCATGTAGCGCAAAATGTATAGAGGAAAAAAAGTATATGTAAAAGAAACGCAACCATTCCAGTGTAAGTGGTGAGAGGGAACAAGATTAGAGCGCGCATCGCCATATGTAAAGGTTAATCCTAGACTCTGAATCACCGCTCAGCAGCAGCCACTGCCCTGCTGCTGTTGTACCGTCTGACCAGGTGTGATGGTTGACGACTTGGAGCCACCAGCTGGCGTGGAGGTCGAACCCATCCTGATATCAACGTAAAACAAGACTGGTGGTACGAACTAAATGGTGACTGACCGGTCCTTAATCTGCTTCGCCATGGTCAAGAACGCCTGCTCTACGTTGGTAGCGTTCTTCGCCGACGTCTCCAAGAAAGGAATGCTGATAGTCTCGGCAAATTCCTGAAAAAATCTCAATCAACTGGAAAATAGTGTCGGCAGTTGGAAGGAAGGTCACCTTCGCTGCGCCATACTCAACAACCTTCTTGCTCGTCAGGTCGGACTTGTTGCCAACAAGAAGTTTGTTGACGCCCTCCGATGCATAACGGTCGATTTCCTGGAGCCATTGCTTGACGTTTGAGAACGTATCTAGGAAGGGACTTGTTGAAGACTTTGGCTAGCCGGGATGCATGGGTAGACGTACCACTATCGGTAACGTCATACACAACGATGATACCGTGCGCGCCTCGGTAGTAAGAGGATGTGATAGTGCGGAAACGTTCCTGTCCTAGCGAATAGCATAAGTCTCCAGAGGACGACGTGGCCTACGAAACGCGCCCACCTGCTGTATCCCACTGTGATGAAATTCAAGGGTCAGCGAACTCAGGACGACACGGGGCGGCAAGACAGCCAAGCAGGCAGCACGAAAGCAAGTCAAATGGAATTTTTCGTGCCACAGCGCAGTACCAGCAGACACCAGTGGCGACAGCGACAAGGAAACGGAAATGGGGCGTGGCGCTCACAATCTGCAGTTTCACGGTCTTTCCTTCAAGCTCAATTGTCCGAATCTTAAAGTCGACGCCAATAGTGCTAATGTAGCTTTCGGTGTATGTGTCGTCCGCGAAACGGAGGAGGAGGCAAGACTGTCGATGGTAGAGTCAGTTGGGTGCCAGCCTTTATTGACAGGGCAACCCACCTTGCCGACACCAGAGTCGCCGATGAGCAGCAGCTTGAAGAGGTAGTCGTATTCGCTTGTATGCATGATGGTCGTGGTAAGAGGGTAAAGGGCGGCTGAGCAACGACACAGACGACGAGCAGAGGAGTATTCAAAAGGGAGGCTGCAACAAAGGCTGTGACTGGGTGTGATACGCGTGTCCACCGCCCGGCAATTTCCGATCCACGCTCATGGCAGCAATGCCTGGTCGAATCTTTCTACTTCAGTTTCTTGCCTGCTGCTTGATTATTTCTTACCGCAGAATGTCTCTTGAATCACTCAAGTTATCGACGAGGAACGTCTCTTCTGTCTTAACATTTCTTGACATGTCCTCGGCGTTTTCAACTAGAGACTAATAATGGCTGACTGCGCCTTCGCCGAGACTTCTATCTTGGTCCACCTCGGACATTCTGAATTTCCAGCCAATTCTTGCTGCAGTTCACAGTTAAAGTCGCCCCAAAGTCAATGCCTTGTGAGGTATACTTACTGTAAAAGTAGAGTGCGCTTTTCGAAACATATCTTCCTGTCTGAAGTAATCAGTGCTTCAGTACTCCGACCTTCCTCCTACGACCTTCCAGCATAGCTCGGATTTTGGATTTGTCAAGCAGATAGAAATGCAGAGTCAATCAGAGGGTATTCAAGTCATCAGCAGCGTCATCGGATCTCTGAAAACATTCATGCCGTCCTGCAAGCAATTAGATGATCCTCACGCAGTACGAGATCCAAACAGCGACGAACGGTGAATGCGCATGGCGCTGTAATGACTGCCGTTTTCATTCCTGCTGTCAGTGTTGGGCTAAGTGCTGAGACCAAGGATCCTGCGTCGTGAGACGCTTACACGGTCTAAAGAGCAGAACGATGACGGAGGGTCACCGAGAGGCGTAGCAGCTGCGATAAGGACAGCTCGTGCAAGATAGCACACCCGTCTAGCAGGGTGTAAGCAACTTCCGGATGCTTGTTCGAGAGAATGGTCAACGACAACTGAAACTCTGAGAGCATCAGACTAGAGGTGAGACGATGGTACCTAGATATGGTGAAGAGGTACCTCTTTAGCATGGGAAGATATCGAATCTCGATACACCAATGGCTGAAGAGCGATACCTTCTTGATGTCTATTAGATCCGTTTTTTTTGTTGCAAAAACAGACAGACGGACCATGTTCATTCAGACAGCATCCGCCTTGGATGGATGACCTATAGCTAGGAAGCATGCAGGCCCAGTACCAATGGATGATACCGTCGAATCGGTATCAAGCAGGTCAAGTGACAGCACCTGGACAGGACAGAGGATAAAGAGGCCTGAAAAAAGCCAGAGCCCGAAGAGCCCTTCATTGTACGCATCTATAATTGAACGTTTCGCAATGCTCCAGAAGGTAATATCATGGTCATGGGGAGGAGTCGTGCATAGCCGTTGCAAGAGCAGCTCATGCTTTCAACTCCTGTCCAAGTTATATTAAGTGTTCAGTCAGCCAAAGGCCTAGGGGAGAAAGCCAATTCGATGTAAAAAGAGTGATTTAGCTTGGTCCAGGAATGTGCAGGTTCGACGGGAGGACACATGTCCAGATACTAACGAATCGATCGCGAGAGATGGGGCCAAATAATGGATGCGGTATACGTAGCGCCACAGAGTGAGTCATGTAATGCCCCACATTTGACTGCGGATGATAATCATAATAATAATAACCATATTTCATGAAGCTGTGGCGGATGAGCGCTTGAGCCTTGAGAGTCGTTGACACTCTAATCAAAGCACAGTACCAAATCCCGAAAGAGAGCGAAAGCGTTCGAGGACACTTACGTCACAGAATATCTAGACCAAAGAAAGTAATCAGCGCGTAGTGCATTCCGACAGTCGTGCGAACGCTTTGGCGGCCTGCGAGTCCCGAAGTGAACAAGGAGGACCGTTCAAAGCGGTACCTTTCATTCAGCGGCACCACACGGATCATCGCGGCACAGCCACGTGATATCATGATTCACTGATAACCTCACGCCGAGGCAGTGTTATTCAGCGCTATATAGGGCTCTCTGTCAGATACCACTAACTCTGCCATGTATCAACAAAGCTACGGACAACCTGCTTATAACGCCCGCCCTCCTTCTGCCGCCCCTAGCCACTACTCAAACCACAGCTCTCGTCACGGGAGCCGCCCCTCGTATGGATATGCCCAAGGTCCTCCGATGGCTCCTCCGGGGGCGGATCCTCAGCTGTGGCAGTACTTCAGTGCGGTAGATAGAGACCATTCTGGCTCAATCAGCGTCAATGAACTACAAGCCGCCCTTGTCAACGGTATGTAGCGGATCCCCACAGCTCCTCCTTTGCTCTAATTTACGATCCAGGTGACTGGTCAAGTCAGTAGCAACGATTTAGTGATATGCAGCCTCTAAATTACATTTTAGGATTCGACGTCGATACCGTAAAGATGCTGATGGGCATATTCGTAAGTTAATTCGCCTTGCATATTATATAAACCATCCTTAAGGCGTTTTAAGGATTCGGATCGTAGTGGATCCATCAGTTTCAATGGTTCGTGCCATCGGTGTATCCTTCCTTGGTTTCTAAAACGAACACAGAATTCGCTGGGCTATGGAAGTATATCACAGATTGGCAAAACGTGTTTCGCCACTTCGACAGAGACCGTTCAGGTTCAATAGAAGGGCGTGAACTTGCAGAAGCGCTGAGAAGTTTCGGTTATACCCTGTCCCCACACCTACTCAGTCTTGTCGAGCGCAAATATGGTACCTATTTCCGTTGTCTGACACTTTCGAATCACTGAACGTGATCTTCTCAGCCTCAGCACCGTCGACGGGATACGGACCTCCTCCCGGGATTACTTTTGACCGCTTCGTCCGGGCGTGTGTGGTCGTGAAAACATTAACGGAATCCTTCCAACGGTCAGTACGCATCCACATTGAATTCCATGCCTTCCTCAAATCGGCATTTTTAGAGTTGACAGCGACCGGGATGGATGGGTTCAAATGAATTACGAACAGTTCATGAGCGTGAGTCTAAAGTCTGTGCGATTGTTATCGCGCGCTGACACAGTTATCAGATTGTCTTGAGTGCGCCATGAAGCGTACGCCTTTCTATCTATAACGTCGTCAATTCAGCATCACATATATCCAACCGCATCCTCTATATTAGTGTACTACTAATGTAACGTCTTCTTGCCTGTACCTGTAAACGCAGCTGAGAACTCCTGGCGGTTACCCCAATGGAGCTTCGTTTTTTACACCTGTCGGTATGCCCCGTAAATGTAAGTAGATGAGAACTTCCTGACGGCTAACTTAATGGAGCAGAGTTTTTCTCTGACCAGTGACTCATTGATGACCGTAGTGCGGCACATTGCGATGTGACAAGGTTCACGTTCCTACGGCTTAAAGTTTCGTGCAGCGAGGGTACAAAGACTCGGATTACCGGCAGGATAAGGAACGAAACTATGATGGAAATCTGAATTGGGGTATCGGACGACGGAGAAGATCATGATCTGCAGAAGTCAGACTAACTCGTTATGTTTGAAGTATCTGAAGTTGAAATGCCGGCGCCACCTCTTGCTGCGGCGGTTCAGACATTGACATGCACAGTAGGGAGAAATTGAACGCTTTAATTGTTGCTAAGTCAACGACTGGATGGAAGAGCAGTGATTTAATTTCTCACAATGTGTTGAACACGAGGATGAAGATGTCAAGGGGAGCCTCTTACTTCCAAGTTCGCAGCTTCCGATCAATAGTTCCCGTTGATGGATGAGACGCGTAGGAGGAAGTTTGTGGCATTATCAAGGCATTATGATAAATGGAGTCAGGTCAAGGGAAAACGTAAGGACCAGGTAGTAGGAAGGTCGATCCCAGGTTGGAATATGATGCATCACGGGAAGCAGAGGACAGGAAGAACGCCACTCCACATGGTACCGGTGTTGCGATGTTGTATCCCTGCTTCTTCAATACAGAGACGGCGAAGTCTGGAATTGGAACAAGGGTAGGGCTTAGGACAGGGAAGTCTTGTTTACATCTTCGATGGCACAGAGAAAGATCCTCCAATAGAGCCCATCACGTTTCGGGGTCCCAAAAGTTGGGCGATGTACATTACTGGGTCTGAAGGTCGACCAGAAACGGTAAACGGAGAGGTTTTGTAGCATATGTGGGAGCCACCAGGGTCATAGCTTTCCGTCTTCGTACACCACCAAGAAAAGCAAAATCACTGCTCTCTGAGACAGGAAGGTTTCAGGCAGTGCATTACGTCGTGAAAGCATTGAGGTCGCAAGACCCTCCACTTGAAGGTTCCGAGAATATGTCGATGATGAAGTGGGTCACAGGCCACAATTCGCGGACGCCGAATAACCCGACATCACCTGATCGCGTGCCTTGATGCGCCTCCGGCAGTACGGCACTTCTGTTAGCCGGATGGCTCTCGTTTTGCAATCACCTCGGACAACAAGTACCCGAGGTGCTTTGCTCGACATACTCAGCGGCCTCTTGGTACAGCTTTCTCGCAACTATCATCACCGGCGACATCCTAGACTTGTGCTTGTACTCAAAGCGGAACTCGTCCGGGACGTTCCAATAACCGACCTAATCCCACAAAGAGTCGGGCTAGTCTTGACGGCGTCTGCTTGAACCACGTCCCCTTCGGAATCTGAAAGACTCATTCTGACTGCTATTGCAATAATGTCTTCTCAAAATCTTAAGGCTGTCATTTTTGACGTACGTACTCGTCGTTTCTAAAACAGTTCACTTATCGGCGTCCATGTATCCTTGTTTCTCTATTTCATTACTTCTATGACTGGACGTACTCCGTGTATTCCGCCATTACACACGTCTGTTACTCGACGCAGATCGGCGGTGTCGTTGTTCGCAGCCCATTCATCGCCATTGCTGAATACGAACGCGCTCATGGGATACCCGAGAACTACCTCAACTGCTCCATGTGTGTAATCATTAGCGTATCGGAATTATACTAAGTGGGGAACATCAACAGAGTCGCGCGTGGTAGACATGGTGCTTGGCAGAAGTTTGAACGAGGGGAGCTCTCCTTGCTGCCATTCTATGAAGCTTTCAGCAAAGACCTTTCTGACACGGTGAACGGAAACGTATGGTACGCCGATTACTGTCGGAAGAAGAACATCGGTAAGGCATTCCTTCTTCATTAGATTCCTACTAACGCGGATAAACAGTCTGTCCCAAGTTGTCTGACCATCTCGAAGTTAATGGACGAGATGTATGTCCGGTGAAGTCTAATTCGGAGACAGATGCGTGCTCACAATATGTAAGCTGTTTGGCGCTATGATGCGCACAGCAGGCGAGTATGATCCTCACATTCTGGAAGCGATCCACCGCATACGAGGTGCGGACTGGTTCTCTAGCACTGTTCATTGCTGACAGTGACATCTCTCTGATTAGCGGCCGGAAAGCACAAAATCATCGCTCTAACGAATAATTTCTCGAAGACTGCGACAGATGGACCTCTTCCAAAGGAAGAGCTCGAATTTCTGGGATGGGAGGAAGAAGCCGCCACGACAGAGCATATGCGATCTCTCTTCGACGATTTCTGTGACAGCAGCATTTTAGGAATGAGGTATTCTAACAACCATCAACGCGACTGCGCACCAATTTTTGAATTCTGTGCCTCACAGGAAACCGGAACCAGAGTTCTATCTGCTTGCGTGTAAACGAAACAATATTGAACCCTCAGAAGCTATCTTCCTCGACGATATTAGAATGTAAGGTCCAAAATAACTAGCAACAATCACTACTTTGACTCAAAGTTCTTAAACTCTTTTAGGAATTTGAAGACGGCGAAGGAACTTGGCATGGAAACGATTCGTTAGTGTCATCTAGCGCCGTATCGTACGCAAGGTTCCGCAATGCTGATGCCTTGAAACTTTCCAGATGTACCTATTGGAGGGACGCTTCAAGCTGTGCGGACCTTGCAAACTATGATTGGTATCGACCTGACTGGTCAAGGGTCCATAGAAACTAAACTTTAACTTGGTTTAGTAGTAGTACACTCACCGTCACATTTTAATGTATCAGACGTCCTCGCTGATTGACCCTTGAGGACTCCACTTGCAAGCGGTGAAACAATCTATCAACACCACCTGCACACAACGAGGGGAGAATCGTTCTGAACGAGGCCAATCACATGAATGAGTTTGATATCCCGCGGAAAGCGCGCCCACGCGCTGAACGCGCCGGAGCCAGTTTCTGCAGCGGAACAGATGTTGCAACGAGATAGAAAGAACACAATCGAAAGCACCGATTTCACGGACAACTGTCGAGGGTGTTAAGAGTAATGGCACCGAAATTATGCATCGGTAACAGCTGGATCACGGAGACACTCGCGCTTTCGCCATTATTTTTCATACCTATTCCTGAAATG
>QLPD01004802.1:0-11358 GCA_003314085.1 Hymenopellis raphanipes
GGTGGAGTCAGCTGTTCATCTGTCCACCAAGTTCCAGCAGGCTGACCGCACCGTGACTAGCAGAAGCAACAGAATGCATCTGGGATTGCGCATGAGCGAATTGGGGCTCCTTGCTTCCAGGTAACATGGCTAAACAAGGCCGCTGCCTATAGCTTGTTGATCTCCGCCGTTTTGTCGTCATCATCATACTATCCGATTCGCGTTGAACACCCTGGCGTCGAACAACACACACCGGCGGGCTAGCGCTGTCTGCGTCGGTAATATGTAGTCGCAAGGATATGCGTCTCACCGTCACCAATGCGGGGTGTCTAGCTTAACGGCTTGGCTCTCTAGTCGTTGCCTTTGTTAGTTTTTTTTTCACCTACAAGTTCGATCCACAGCCGCGTTCATCTACAGAGCAGGCTTGACGCGCATACGCCTCGACAGTGGCACGGCACGTCAATGTCAAAAACTCTTTTATAATTACTTCACACAGACTTCACAAAGAATTAAATGATAGTACCGTCGATTCGACAAATAACCTTGAAATGCAAAAGAATGCCACAAAATCCAGGAAATGTCTGCTAAGGTACAGTACAGGCTGCACCAAAGTATTCGTCGGCCTTAAGCCTTTCCGAGGCTGGCAATATAATGATTCAGTCTTCCAGACCGTCCGGGCGTACATACCGTACGGCACGCGTTGAGGCGCCTTACAGGATGGTACCGATCACGGCTCCCAAGGCTTCTTCCGAACCACCATTCTCGGCCGCGTCATTGGGGTCTCCGACGCGCCCACCACAGTCGTCTATCAGTGCAAGGAAATTTCCATCACGCAGGGCATCTAGGTGCGTATTTACGCCGTCCAAAACACGTTCTTACCATGTTCTTTAGTGGGCACTCGAAATTTCTCGCTGTTCGAGCCGGTCTACGTCCAGAATGCAGCAGATTGCGCCCCAATGCGCCAGCTGTGGTGCTTTCACCAGACGAAGTCTCCACCACGAAGAAGAATACCAGAGCTCTGTGCTCCTCGAGCGGCTCCGTACCACGAATTTCCCAGCCACGGACGAGCAGATCTCGCACATCCGAAATACCATCTTACCCACTGTTTCCGCCGACATATCATCCATTGATTCCAAAATCGCATCCCTTCACGAGGTCATCAGGTCGATGCAGGAAGAGCGAGAAAGCTTGCTGGATCTCCAGAAGAAGTACAATAACCTCGTTTCTCTGCATCGCACTCTCCCCTCGGAAATCTTGTCGAAAGTCTTTCTATGCACTCTTTCTGACTACTCTGATACCAACGCATTTAACGCGTCTGTGTCCATATGGAAGCTCAGCCACGTCTGCCAGAGATGGCGCAACATCGCTTTATCGCTTCGTTCGTTTTGGTCGCGTTTGAATCTTCATTTTCCGCAAGCAGCGCAGCGGGAAGGAGACGTCCAGCGCTTGGAGGCAGTTCTTCAGCGTTCCCGTCAGGGACCCCTTGACGTATATCTGGGCGACGACAGATATGATAAACAGACCTTCAGTTCTAGTTCCTCGATCCTAAAGCGCATGCTTGACACTATCTTCGCTGAATCGTACCGGTGGCGGCAGGCACGTTTGTCATTTTCGCAGGGGGGCTGGAATACACTCTATGCGTCACTTCATCATCGGCTTCCTCGCCTCGAGTCGTTAGCGTTGTATTCCGCGGTCGAGCTGGAGGAAGACTCCGTGGTGTCTGTCTTCGAAGATTGTCCTCATCTTAGGAAATTCGCTTGTGATGGAGAAGAAGTTCCGTCGGTGGTCAAACTTCCCTGGGACCAAATCACGGAGCTAGACCTTTCTGATATGGACTTCAATGGACCATGTATGCGTTTGATTGCACAGTGTCCATCTCTCGAAACTCTCTTTATGCCTTTGGGCGATTTGGAGGATGACGAGGACGACGAGGACGAATACACCCCAATCACCTGCTCCAATATACGCAAGCTCGATGTTACGTCGGTACCTGTCATCGACGCCCTCACGCTTCCTCGTCTACGGGAGGTTTCCCTTAATCCTCAGCCTGCGACAACTCGCTACGATATCCTGTATTCCTTCAAACAACTACTCATTCGCTCTCATTGTTTGACCGCTCTCACCAGTATCTCGCTTTCTAGTGTGCCTCTTGCTGCCTCATCTGAACATACCCTCCTCTCTATCCTTTCCCAGACACACAATCTTACTTTCCTAGAGCTGGAGCTGACTGCATTCAAGCAGGAATTCGGCGATGAAGTTGATGTTAGTAACCAGCAACAAATAATGGCAATCGTAAAATCCCTCGAGGTCGTGCCTTCCGAATCTGTCACTTTCCTCCCCCTCCTCTCGTCTCTCGACATTCGAGTGTTTAATCACCGTAACTCGCAGAGGCTACTGTATTTTGGCCCTGTTGGTAGTTTTGCTTCAACGGTCAGGATCCGGTGGAGAGGGGACGATACTCTCGGCCTCGCAAGGCTTCGAAGATGCTGCATTGCTGTACATGCATGGTATATAAAGACCAACGAGGGTATATTCCGGGACAACATTGGGGCGTTGGTCATGAATGTGTTCACTGAAGAGGAAAGGCACATTTTCGATACACTAATTGACGAGGGAATGGACCTCTCTATAAGGGTGACGTCGAGTAAGACCAGACTCATTGAACGCGGAAGCAGATATCCGGTTTTCGCAGTTCCCCCCATGACGACTTGAGCTCAGGCAAAGTAAGCATTGTTTTTATGTGTGGATCAATGTTTCTAACTCTGTGAATGACAGCAGGAATTCTTTGTCTTTCTCTTGAAGTCTTGCAACTTGGATACGGACAACAGTGTAGACCGGTTACTTACAGTGGACGGGCAACGCGCGAACCTTCTACACGTTCACGTTGGTGTTTGCATGTGCAAATGGTGCAGCGTTGGTTGATTGTATATGGTCAGGCTTGCGGATAGCTACTGGAAAAGAAGTGGACAGCTTTTACGCAGGAGTGCTGTCGGCGCAATGTGTTTCTGTGAAATCTACTCTTATTGACGGTTCTGCTGCAGACTTCTTTGGACCGTAGTTCGAAACTCAGTGACCACAATCTTCTGCCTTTCGTATTGAACATGCGTAAGGATCGCATTCGACGCATGTTAGACATTCATGACTTTGCACATTCTGTCAAGACTAACTTTCGGGGCTCGAGCTATATTTGCAATCCGATGGGCTTTTCTTCGCAAAGGTCAAATGTTGTACAGGGGACAACTTTCCCTAGTCAGAGGTTGGCTGTTTTTTAATCGTTTGGCAAGTGAAACCGTGCACCGTTCATTTACACTCAAAGACACCTTTAGCTTCTTTGACATTCCTAGGATACACTGCCGATCGCGGTAGTCTTCTGTCCTCTCAAACAGACTTCCAATCCCCGCTCAATGAGGCAGCAATGGACGGTGGTGATGACATGTGTGAACGCGTCTTCATATAATTCATCGCCCTTCGTCTTGCTCGATACTTCGCGCTGTTTGTCCGTCTCATACCTTCACGCCTTGTCCTCCGTTGAAATGTCATCGTACGAACCATCGTTGTCGCTCGGATTCGAGTTCGAGTACGCAATCATTGCCACAATTCTCAAATCCCCGGAGCGCCTATCGAACCAAGAAAGGGACCGATTCCACAACCGCGTCCTCCGCCTGATTGCACTGGCTGTGGAGATTATCGTCAAAGAGTACTTCGACGGGCCTGCTACGCCTCCGGAGGTACTCGTCGTTCCCGTCTCCTCGTCGCCCACACGTGAACGACCCGATCCCAACAAATTTTGGGTTTTCAAGCAGGAGCATGGCATCCATGTGGACGCACTTCCAGAGCATTACTCCGCTCACGTGCTTGGCGCTGAAATCACGTCCCCCATCCTACGCGATGTTAGCAAGGATTCCAGGAAAGATTGGAGAGGGCAGATCGCATGCGTTCTTGAGGCGGTGTCGTATTTTCGGGCTCCACCGGGCGAGCAGGGTAAACCCATCCGTGACGTTGCGGTCTTCAAGGCTGCGACATACGGACTCTTGGACCGTGTAGCCGAGGAGCAGATGGATGTTACGCAGGCGGCGATGGATGCTCTTATCGCACCCGAGCCAGGTGAGGACGAGGATGTCGATCTTCGTTTCCATCTCGCTGCCCCAAAGTCCGCTGGGGTGCATGTGCACATTGGGGCAGATGCGGATGATGCGACGCTTGCCGATAATACTGTCAAGAACATCGCTTTCCTATGCTGGGCCTACGAAAGTATGTATGTTGTTTCTGCAGCCCTCTTGATACTCACTGTGAGCTCATACAGAAGACATCAATGCCTTTCATATGAACCATCGCGGCGTCATCGGCCGAAATCCCGCAATTCGGTCTCTTGCAGACTCCAGTGTTTTCCCCCAGCGTATACGCGATGGTGACAGGGCTGCCAATCTGGAGAGGTTGGCCAGACTCTACAGTCTTCCTGTTAAAGATCTTGTCCAACGGCTCATGAGTGATTCAAAGACATGGATGGTTAACCTCAGGACGCCTTATCATACCATCGAGTTTCGCCAGCTTGCATCGACATTTAGCGCCAGATATGTCGAAAATTGGACAGTTTTCTTATTGGAGCTTGTTCGCAAAGCGGCTCGCATGACAAGGGAAGAGATTCTTGAAGCGGCGGACAAGCGGTTGCCTTTCAAAGGTTTGGTTGGTGATGACATCTGTAATGCTCTTCTGGCGGCTAGGGATGAACATGCTTCCACTGGTCTTTGGTAAACGTTCTCTGGCCTCGTTACTATCGGTCAGCTTCTCTTTCCAGTCGCGCTACCATCGTTGATACTATACCTTCTTATGTTTTTACATGTACATTCGTACTTCGGTTGTGTGACTTTTCGAGCACTATCCATATCCAAGCTTAGATATATCTATATAATTGAGAACACAGGTAGTATGCCATATTCGCCCAGTCCAACACTCCGAGTCTCACACCCCAGTGCGTGTTGCCCTAATGGTTAAAATGCCACTACTTGGTAGTCAGAGACATGCCTTCCTATAGTTGCACTCAGTATTAACAGATAAGTGTTTGGACAATGAACTCATACCAGTAGAGTTTCCAACTTCCAGCCATGTGGATTCGCGAGTGACTGGCATTCAATCGATAACTTATAAGCTTCCAGGGAAACACCGCATTCCGAACAAATCCGCGGCAAGTCATTCAGCTCTTTCAGGTGGTTCACACCAAATATGATGAGACGACGAAAGTATGGGTGCAACTCGGCTGCGCTCTCAACGAATTCTCCAATCTCTCGGAAAGGAAATGGTTCATAAGAAAAGAAGCCCAGCCCAAGTGTCTCGAGAGATACAGGCAGAGATTTAAACAAATGCGATGGAATTATGAAACCTGGGAACAAGAGCTCGCGCATGCCAACCCATGCATTCGGTATATGTGTGACAAACGAAGTGTTGGGATCAGCATTGTTGGAATATACATGCAACGTATGAATAGGGGAAGTGAGAGTGATTTTTAGTGCGCGCCGAAAATCTTCATGGAAATGGATTGGACTATCCAAAGTGCAGTGGAGACTCTCGAGTGAATTCTGAGCCGCTCGAATAAGATCGGCAAACAGAGGGGTGAATGCCCACATTGATACTGTTATGTGGCGTATACGGCAGGGCAGAGGAGAAAAGGGTGCGTAAAAGTCGGTGGAAGGCAATACCAGTGCATCATCGGGCTGCGGAAGGTACACAGCAACCTGAGATACATTGGTCGCAGCGGTCAACAATTCCGACATTCGATTCCGTCCAATGAAGAATGCCTCGCTTGCGTCAAGGCTAAAATGTTGGATAGACTGAAGCATCGGAGAACACCTCAGCTGAGATGTAAGATGCTCATCCGCGTGACTGTGTGCAGTCGACACGTAAAGTGAGCGGATCGTGTTATGTGGGAGGAGAGGAAGCCAGTCATACAGCGAACGGCGCCTTCCACAAAGACAAGAGCCCAATGAGTATACGGAAAGATGCCTGATGAGACTGCGTATGTCGGCGCTCGCTATAAGCGTATGAGAAAGAAGCTCCACTGTCCGCGTGTCCTCTCCATAGAACGACCGGAAAACCACAGAAGCATACAACGCCTTGTAAGCTGCTGGATTCCATCTTTTACACGTCAGTGCGACGGAATGGAGATGCCTAGGCTTCAGATCCTCAAATATAATGGATAGGACGTCGTCGTTACATCTCTGTGCAGCAGATTGGGGAGGTAAAGGAAGGCGGGCAGCGGGGTAGACGGAGCGTAATGCCCGACCAAGCGCGGACGAAACTGACGAATCAATATTAGTATATTGTACATCGAGAAAGCAGGTAGCTTACGATGGTCCCGCAATGTACCTAGAGCAACACCCATGGATGGTACGACGTGTTCGGGGTGCCAGGTGGTGGTTCATTCAAAAGGCATCCTCGACACGTGCCCGCTACGATCTTGTTGCCGAAAAGCGCCGGCGGCCTTCACCTTCGACGAGTCTACAACCCGCGAATCACACCACCACCACCACCGACGGACACAAGCTGGACTGTCCGAGACGACGATAACGACCAGCGCCCGTTCTACCACCGATGTCGTTATCCTCAGAGCTGGTTACCCGGCCACCCCGTTTACTCGCTGCCAGAGTCCGTCAGTATAGCCGAAGACGCGGCGGAAGCAACTGAAGGACACCTCGACTCCTTCGTAAACAACATCAGCGCCGGACTCATGCACGATAGCACTAACGCACTCGTTGAACCACTTTCCAACATCCGCGACGCTTTCCGTCAAATGTGTTCGGTTGGATCACCGTCTGCCTGGCGTTTGTGCCCCTTCTCCGTCGCGCCTCTCCTGAATCCTCATATGACTGGGCCGAATGGACCTATACATATTTGGGTCGCGTCTAACACGAGCAGAGCAGTCACCAACTCGTATTCAATTCGCCAGGCAACTCTGGAAGTCAGCACTGTTGAACTTGCTCCGGGTTTGGGGGTTGAACGCTCTTGAGTCTTGCTGTTTGGGGCTGTTTCAGATTCTTTTCGAGAAATGACAGCGATGGGGCGCCTGAAGGTCAGTCGATTTTGACTGGGGACACAGGGCTGAAGATGCGTTAAGAGTCAAGACGAAGTGTTCTTGACTTCCTCTCTCTCACTGATCCTCAAGCTTACACCATAAGTCATCTCGTCGCCATCCATGCCGTAAGTTCAACAGTTGCGACCATAATGGTTTCATCGCGTTATACGTGTACAGTACCTGCTCAATACTGGTCCCAAATTAAATCCCCCAATGATTGTTTTCTCGCTCTTTAGGCCACTAGGATATGGTCGGTTCTGTCATTGCAAGACCTGTGTTGATGCATTAGATTCGTGTCCAGCCTTTGATTTGTGGTGGCGTGGGCTGGGACGGAGATCAGGATGTTCATTTAAAGTCGTAAGTTCTCATTGGTTTGCTCGTATTCGCCTTCTCAATGCCGAGTATTAGGATGCGGGTGTAATTGATTGATATATAGAACGATAGATCTCCGTGCTCACCATCTCATCGTGCAACTTAAACAATGTAGGTAGGGCCTGCATCTTCCTATCTTGATGACCATTGAAGTTGTTTCTAGAGTTTTTGGAGGACGCCATTATATTTCTCTGTATGTTACCAACTACGCACCGAAACTGAAATATTACTCCTCAAAACCTACTTACGACACCCAGGCAAACCGATATTTGTGTGCTGTGCGAAGTTCGTTCGACCTTGACTGCCTGATTCGCCTCGATGTTATCTGATGCTGCCTGCGATCCTGTATTTAACGGAGCTATACGACTGTTCGCCATCGTTGCATTTAGATCGGTGTGTAGGTGATGTGATCTAGTAAGGCTGACATTCTTGTATTTGTGAAGATGGTTGCGGACTGCATCGCTATGAGCATCACCAACACGCCATCGTCATCCGGCTGCTTTGGATGCCCTATCGTCCTGCATATAAAGAGGCAAACATGTGAGTACGTTCAACCAAGAATCATCATGTCTGCCGTATTTGAGGACTACGGTTATACCGTAGCCAATGTTAAGTTTCTCATGTCGATGAACTTACATACTGCCATTCTCCAAGTACTCTGCCATGGCATTCACACCTGCATCTTCGCCGCGGCCTTGCATTATATAGGTCAGTAAAATGCTCCCTCTCTTCCTCGTATTGATGTTGTTGGCAGCTCAGAGCACTCAACCCAATCAGAAGCGAATCATCTTGGCGGGCATCATTGCTTTCTTATGGTCCGCCAACACCATTATCGTGGGTTTGGGATGGAAATATGCCGACAACCAGTTCATCAGCCATGGAGTATCGTTGGAGGACGAATTCGACTTTGACCTTTATGAAGATACATCGATGGTTCTAGCAGTCGGTATTCTTCGAGTTCTCAATACTATCCTTGCGGACCTGATATTGGTATGTGCATTCATTCCAGTACTTTCGAACTCACCTCTTTGAGTAGATTTGGCGCTGTTGGGTCCTATACGGCGGGAGTCGAATAGTCGTTGCTATACCCAGTCTTTGCCTCATCACTGAAACCAGTGAGCTCTTTTACTCATAGGGTTTTTTCCTCTCTCTCACCTTCTGTATAGTTAGTGCCTGCTTCGTCATTGCCGTCAGCGTCAATAATGCCATTGTTGGTGCTAATCAGGTCAATTGGTCACTGGTGTATTACTCCACGACCGTGGTGACCAATAGCCTATGCACGTTTCTCATCCTGTTTCGTATTGTACGGGTCAGCGGCGTAGGTACAAGTCTCAAGACATACCGTGGCATCATTGAGATCCTTGTTGAATCGGCTGCCATGTACGCAGTTATCTACATTGCCCTCCTTGTGGCATCTGCGTACGAGTTCTACACATATTCAAAAGTTGCGCCTGCCACCGAATCCCTCATCACGATATCATACAGCATTACAGTACGCTCTTCGAGTTCTTCGGGTAACCGTTCGTTGTAACCACTCTCACTCCCAGGGCATCGCACCTACTCTCATCATTGCCCGCGTCATGGCCGGGCATTCTCGTCCACACGATTCATGGACACGTCCCTCTCTCCCTCACCTGCGGACTCCGATGCGGTCTATTGCGGAGTCTTTGCAATTCGCCAGTGCGCCCAATCACAGTGTCGGTACGCAATCGACTACCGCGGACAACAATATTGAGCAGGCTCGAGACCTTGACGTTGCCGACGATGGGCGAGCCGGAGACGGAGATGTGCGAGAAGCTGAGGCATCCGAAGCAGCGTCTCACGACAAAAGCGCCGAGGTCAACTCGTCCGATGCCAAGGTTTGAAGGCGTGTGGTTAGGGATCGGTGGAATCAGTATGGCAATTCAACGCGGTTCTGGCAACCGTACCTCTGCGATGAAGTTCAAGTCCTTCTTACATTACTTATAATCTTATTCACATACGTGTTCACTTTTCTTTCAATACTCGGCTACTCGTTCCTCTATTCGTTCTTTACTACCGATGCATTTATCGGAATATGGTTGACCCAGGATACTCGAAAGTGAATGAACGAGCCGTGGGCGCCACAGTTATCGATTTGTCGTACTCATCTAGAAAAGCAAGGCGGCTCTCGCTGGACACTGCGAGGAATAAAACATAGTCGCATAAAACAGAAAAAAGAATTCAAAGATGTGCGCTTATTTGGCGATCAAGGGTCTCATCACAACCACCATAGCGAGTGGACACTTATTCAATGACAGCCTTCCTCGCGCTCATCGCCAAGACAGACAAAGAAGAAGAACAGGCCAAGTGATTTTGACGCTCAACCCATCGTTACATCGTCTAAACCAAGGACGCGGAAAGCCTCATCAACACCGCGACGCGCCGCTCTCTAAACTCGCGCTAATTCTTCCTGGCTACGCGTGCATCGACAATGCCCATAAGGTACACGCAAAATAGGATATGCTCGCACTGGCCACGGAGCTCATCAACGCCGTCGCCCCCAATTTCACAACTACTGATTTGAATGAGTTTTTTGTCTAGTGGAAAAACGACGATGTCATCGTTGGACGTTGCTTGGGCCGGAGGAGAAGGATACTAAGACTTGTATGTTATCTCTTTTGTTTCGCTGCCTGTTTACTCCTAATCGGACTGACTTATCGCCTAGGTGTTATAGATGGCTGGGGACAAGTTCCTTGGTGATTGGCGTCAGATACATTAGTATTCTCTCCTCTCCCACTGTCAACGAAGCGAAATGTGACCTACGTTCCTTCTACAGACTGACACTATATTGGATTCGACTGTCTGGATCTTTCTTCTCCATCATCCAAACTCAATTACAAGCAATTTGTTGTAACATCTACAGGCTCTGATGTTTCTGTTCCGTCTGTCGTAGACCATAGACACGACCGCTTCTGTGTCAGCGACATGGCAGTACGATGACGGTCTTTCTACAGTGCATTGTGAGTTTATGTTGATTTAGCCGTCTTTGGTGTTCTTAGTGTGTTCTTAGTCGTTGACAGTGCTGTGGATGTACTTGATGGATAGATTAGAAGCATGTTATGCCACGAACACAGTTTGATCTAGGTCGCATAGGTACGAACTCATCTTGGTAGCGTCTGAGGAAACTGCGTCTTCATGAGCAGACTGTAGCCACGTCCCGAGCACAATGGGAACTTGTATGGGTGGTGGAGAGGCGAGCTTATGATGTCGCGACTGGCACTTGCGCATCCTGGCTTCTTCGTCCTCATTGTTGCATTGAGGTCCTTGAACCTGCGTCCTGGCCAAGGTAATTCGCTTCTGCTTCGGCTGAGAACTCTCAGCTACCAACAAAGTCAATACGAGGAAGAGAAAGCAGATGTTGGGTTACTTACCTATATAATATATTGCAGCAGAGAAAACGCAGGTGTGAATCCCATGGCAGAATATGAGGACAATAGTGCAATGCAAGTACGTGGAGATGACAGACTGAACATCGGCTACGGTGAGCCCGACGTCCTCGAATGTGGTGGACATGGTGTGATTCTTTGTTGAACTTGTGCACTCACCTCACGCTTTATATGAAAGACGGCATGGCCTCCAAAGTACCGGAATGTTAATATATTGTTGCTGGGCGTCTACCGTAACACGCGTCTGGCGCCTATCTTTCTGAATAGATAAATCAGCGTACTCCATATCATATCAGCCGCACGTCGATCTGAATGCAACGATGGCGAACAGTCAGGTTGGTTCGTGCGATGAATCATGATAGCATCGTTGCCTTCTTGTGGTGTACAAACACCGTAATTGTGGCTGTGGAGTGGCACTTCGTCGAGGGCGTGTTCATCAGCCATGGAGAATCGTTGAAGAATGAATTCACCTACTATCTCTACGGCGATCTGTCAGAGGTTCTGGCAGTCAGTATTTTACGATCTCTCAATACC
>QLPD01004807.1:0-19320 GCA_003314085.1 Hymenopellis raphanipes
ACATTGGACAGGGATATTTATGAAGGTTTAGCTACCATTTCCCCGTTCGCCTGTAGTCTCGTAAACCCGACTCTACGAGGAAGATGGGATGCTCACGATCTTCTCTGTGTAGAGTCTGGAACCTATGGGTGGGTACCTCAGAGGGTCACTTCGGAGTTCGAAAAATACCTGATGCCGAGGCTTGCCATCGGACCGTGCTTATCCGAGATCTCGATTCGTGCTGTATTTGGTAGCAACGCGACTAGTAGGTTTTCTTTTTACTTCCTTCGTCGACGCGCATAAGACCTGCTGCTATCGTTTAATAATCACGCTGAGCCAGAATACATCCAGCACTTTTTTGAATGCTACATCTCCTCTATCTCTTCATTTGCATGGTTATCTTCAAGTCGCTATTGAGGCTGTGGGGCGCGGGAAACAGCTGAGGATTAGGGTGCCACAGTGCCAGGTATCAATGGAAATCTGCCGTCCATAACGCGACATAGGCAGTTGAGCCGACCTGCGAGTTGTCTGAGATGAGAGCGAGCGACCTCGTCCTAATCGGACCACGGACATCTCCGAGTGCCGACCACCCGAGGTGCCATCCTGCCGTTTCAAACTCCGAAGTGACCCTCTGAAGGTACCCCCCCATAGGCTCAAGACTAGTTCGCCTGTAGTGTTCGCCAGTTCGCCGTTCGCCGATCACAGTTCTGCCCCAATCAGCGGAAAAGGCTCGGCATCGGAGTTCGAAGATCGCAGCTTCTCCCACCATGAATACATGCGCTTATCCTCCTCCATCGTCGATGTCTGCAGCCAACTAGCATTCGGCTTGCAACTCTATGGAAGGCTCTATGCTGCGTCAATACCGACTACTCCTTGGAGTGCCGACAGCACTCAGAGCCCTGTTTCATCCTTGCCGGCCTGACATAAAGGCCCAGGTTCTCAAAGATTTTTGGGAACTGGAATCGGACGTCTTGGGAAGAGGGGAAAGCATCCTGTTCGACTTTAACACGTATCGTGAACAAAATGTACCGCCACGATACCGGCGGCTCATGGGATCGATTGCTTCAAGTTTGGCCCTCCGGCGAGCTACAGGTGAACGCGCATTACACAGGTGCGGCATGTACAGTGGTATCTCAAATTCAATTGTCTTACGGATTTGCAGAGCGTTGCGTATGCAGATATGGCGGTTGAAGATCCGACTCGCGTTCATGCAGGACTCTTCTATCAAACCACGTCCCATTCCGATTGACAACACGCTCTTGGAGGAGGGCATTGACAACGGATGGAATATCTCCATTCCCGCAGCGTCCGCAATGCACGACTGCATGCGCGCCACCAACAATAGGGAATCCCTCACCCGCCGCGCATACGATATCGCACTGACGATCGCTTCTTGGCGCGGAAATAAGCGCCGTTCAAAATCCCGTTTCCCTTCATACCTACATCACACTTTAAAGTTCAAAGCGAAGACACATAGATCGTTGTTTGACATGCTGGTGGAACTAGCGGCAGACGAAGTGGCCATACTGCCACGTTTCTATGACTTTAACGGCTATATTCCCAATTTACCATTCATCTGGATGTACAGGGCGTTTAAACTGGTGAGGATAAACGGCTATCAAGTGCGAGATGTTGCTGCACTCCTCCCAGAGCTCATGGACAGAGGAGAACATTACGTTGCTGCACTGGTCATCGTCCGGACCATTCGGACCCACCAAGCCGCCGCGCTACCTTTACAGGACGCCTTCGATTTGCTATTGCAGCGCTTTGCTACGCATGCATTGGATTCGGAGGATTGCACTTCTAGAGACAAGATCATCGCCCACCAAACTTTATCTTACCTCGCCACATGCCTCTACAGAGAGCAATACGTTGACGGCTGGGACACCAGCGGGCTCATTGATGTTATGCGCGCACTGAGAGACAAGATGGTGTCGGTTCAGGTGCCCGCCTTGGAGAAGGGACCTGCGTCTACGCTTTCTCTTATGGCAGATAACGCAGGCGTAGACTTGATCCATCGTCCTGTGAGCACCCATATGCTCATAGTCCTTGCCAAACTTGCAAGGACGACCCCCAGAAGCCAACTATCATCCCGCGAATCCATGTTTTCCCTTCTCCGCGGCATTCTCGAGTCCCGGCTCCACCTCAAATGGGCAGCAAAGGTCTGGACTGCCTGGTTGAAAAGCCAGGTTTCTGTGGACGATGAGTCTATCTCTTCCTGGATCACCGATGTTCGCCATGGTCTCGGGCCCCTCGCATCTTCACGCCTCGACATGCTATTTGATCGTATGCCGACATTCGTCAAGGACTTCGAGATGGAGCAGAGGGCGGGGAGGGTCTTGTCGCCGAAAAATTTATCGGAAGTTTTCGCACAACAGCGCGAACCTCTCATCAAATATGATGATATCATTCCTGATCTTGCTACGCGATACTCAGATGTTATCCGCCGTCTTAATGAATTACACAAAGGTTTTTAAACTCGCAGCAGCACCACCGCGGTAAGCGTTCGAACGCCCGCCATCTACAACGAACACACTCCCGTTCATATACGCCCCGGCGCGACTTGCTAGGAATAGTATAGAACCGGCCATATCCTGTAAACCCATTCAATAGATCGCTCTCTACAGCAACGTCAAACCTGAGCACGCACCTCCGCCGTTCCCACACGCTTCATAGGTACGTCCCTCGACAACACCGCTGGATCCAGGCGCGACGAGAAATCAGCTACAGGCGACACGGTCATCTCTAGCAAAACCCATTCCGACATTTGGTTTTTACCAGTACTACTTAGTACGTACGATCACTCACCACTTGGCCACACCCCAGGAGCGATGACATTGCTCCGAATCCCCCACGGCGTGAGCAGATTTGCGAGAACGCGTCCTAGATGTGTACACGCCGCTTTGGAGAGCGTGTACGACATGGACAGGATCTTGGGGTCGATCCTGAACGCGCCAGAGGACGAGACAGAGAGGACTTGAGAGGAATGATAAGGAGGAGGCGGGCTTGCTAGATCTGATGCAATGGACATGGACTCGGGCTCCGTCTGTTGTCGTAGATTGCCATGGTGGAGAAGGTCGAGGAACGCGACTGTGGTGTAGTACACGGCGGTCACGTTTGTCGCCAGTACCTCGGCAAAGTCGTCTGGCGTCCCCGTGTTCCAGAGCGCGGCTTGGAAGCTCTTTATAGACGATGATGGCGAGGCCGAGTCCGGTATTGAGTCGCCCCAGAGCGGGGAGCTAAGCGGAGAGGGCGGTGGTGTGGGAAGAGGGTGCGCGTATATATTCCTTGCAATCCCCGCGTTGTTCACCAAGAGGTCAATATATCCGTGTCGCGCCTTGACTTTCTCCACCGCAGAAAGAAGCGACTCGCGATTCGTAACGTCACATTGAATAGGAATCAGATTGCCGAATTTCTGCGTGCGCCCACAGCGTGAGTTGGAGCTCGACAGCTATATTACAACGTGAACCAACGTTGTGTTCTTTGGCGGCTCTCTCGAGAACGTGTAGTCGGCGACCCAAGATATACACCGTGGCTCCGTTGTTCTCAAGGGCAGTAGCCATGATAAGCCCGATTCCTACATAAAAAGCTATCAGCTTTACCGCGCGTTGTGTACTCGGTACTCACCAGTACCACCTCCAGTGATAACGGAGACTAATCCACCAACATTGAAGATATCGCTGGGCAGGAAAGATGTGCTGCTGCTCAACCCAGGGCTCGCTATCGTGGTCATGGTCTGCTGAGAAAACGTAAGATCAGTTTATAAAAGGTCGCGTCGGCCTATACATCCCAGTACGGTCCGGGAGTGAATGTCTAAGCAATAGGATGATGTGCAGGGAAGACTGAACTGACAGTTGGATAGGCGTCGAACCCGTGTCCAGCGGCTTTTTTAGAACCTTGAGCCTGCCCGATTCGCGATCGCTAGCTCCTCCCCATAAAAGAACCCAATCGCAGACGCTCTAAAAGTGGCGTAAGTGTTGGATATGCTCCGAAGAAATGGATGAAACTTTGAGAAGCACCTCCTGCAGAAAGTTTCGGATCGAATACGGGGAACATGGGAACATGCGCGCACAGAACAGATGTGGATTGTACAACAGGCCTTCAGTTAGAACCGACGCCACTATGGGATGTCGTTCCTCATCACCGGGACCATGTACATACCATATCATTTGTGTTCTCTGGCATCATCACCAGACTTTCCATAGGTCCCAATCCAGAAGGTCTGTCGTTCTACTTTGAAGTTCCAACAATTTGAGTACTCAGCCCCTCCTAGTCATCCTACTCGGGGTTTGGACGATTCAAGGAGTCACCGCCCGAGCGCTCCTTCGTTTGAAATACGACTTCCTTGAAACTCAGATAGACGAGACATCTTGGTTGCAGTCGTCCTAGTCTTCATTAGATTTGAAAAACGTCCTATCAGCATTATCCAAAGCATAGGTAAAAGAAAATACAAAATGAGATCAACTTGAATCGGGCGCAGAATGGGCATAGGTCGCCTCCAGGCGGGATTTCACATACTCCCCGGCGGTCACCACTTCATATTTCGACGGGTTTCCGGGCGAGACGCATCCGGGTATAGGCTACCACCAAGCAAGAGTGAATCATTCAGCGCTTACTTACAAATCACAGTCAGCACTCACCTCAAGAAGAACATCATAATCCGTCCCAAAAAACAGCGGCATCGAGTAGCGTTCTGCGCCCGTCTTGTTTATCGCACGATGGAGTGTGGATTTGAAGACATCATCTGTGGTGGCCGGTCAGTAGAAACACAAACCGCGGGTGGGCGGGCTTACTCACTAGTCCACCTTGCAAACTGGTCCCCGAGATTGAGCACCACAGTCCCCGGGACGGGCACAGCATCGATCCACTTGCCGTCCGCGTTCATCACCTGCAGCGCGGGCACGGCGTCTTGCCACAGAATCGTGAAACACTAGAACGATGCTCAGCGCACGCAGTAGTGACACCGTATGTAGGAGCGAGCGGCTTACCTCGTAACTAAAAAATCATCAACGCCACTGTCCCCAAAGAAGAAGTACAGATGCTTACTTACTCTGTATGTGCCCCGATTCCAATCACCTTGTCAGCGGAAGTTGCGTTCTGAGGCGGATAATGAAGCAGCCTCATAATCGCAGCGGGCTTTGTCGTCTACCGATCGCGAACGGGTCTCAGCCACTGAGATCGTTAATTGGTCTAGTACATACCTTGTCAACAAAGAAATCCTCAGGCAGATCCAATGCCAGCGCAAACAGGGGAAACAGTCTCTGGCCGAGCCGTACCGCAGAATGACTGTTGAACAAGTCAAGCCGTGAAGTAAAGAAAGAGAAGGAGACTGACTAGTACTCCAACACCGGAATACGGAACTCGTCATCAGGGAGCGTCTCAGTCTCGGGCCAGACGTTCCCCCCAGACATGGCACCTTCATACCTAGACGCATCATCCGCCTCTTCCCATCCCAGATCGAAACCTAACCACATATCAATCCAAATTTTTGAACCCAATACCACACCGACACCGACCTTCATGAAGATCCCCCCGCCCCTCCGGGTCCGTGTTCTCCCCGAGCAAAGGAGTGTACCCCTTGAAATTCGCCGACTTGTGAATGTCAATCTACATCAACTCCCCCCTTCAGTTATATGAATAGAGAGAGAGAGAGTCCGAATACTAACAAGCATCTTCTCCGAATCAGACAAAGCAAAAAACCGCTTCCCAGCGTCTACAGCAGCGGAGATGACGTCCTCTGGGATACCATGGTTCTTGACTGTGAATCGATAGGCTGCTGTGGCGGACACTACTACCACGTTACTTACTATAAAAGAACCCAACTACATACCAACCACGAGCCTCAGTATCGCTTGAAAAACCGATAAGCCCGCAACCCACCGTTTACACACGCATCGCGTATCCTATCCGCCAACGCTCGTCGAGCTGCAGGATCCGAGTTATCTGCATCACTGAGGTCGCTACAAGTTCCAGTCGTCAGTCAATAATGAAGGGAAAACTCATTGGAAGACGAACATGACTGGAATCTCTTCAAACGAACTCTCCGTTCGTTTATCATCAAGAAGAAAACCGGGCGCGGGTACGTTGTAATCAAGGTGATGATGGTGGCCCATGACGGACGAATTCAAGATGGCATTGGCACGATACGTCCATGACGCGTGTAGCCAGAAGACCGCAAGTTCAAGCCCAACCAGACACGAAAACGATAAGTCCAATGAGATTCTATGCCAGCGTTTGCTCGATTATAGTACAAATTGAGGCAGATTATTACTTTATTTCTAGTCCATACGATAATAGTTCTTCCAATTCCCAATGTGCAAAGCAATGTCAACGAAAGCAAAATTCAGCGCGTACTTCTAAGGGTGTGCCAAATCCCTCGCAAAGTGGAAGAAATCGACACTCGATCCGTTAACTCCGTACTTGTAAATCTGTAATACAACAAGCTTAGAAATGGTGAAGAAAGACTGCAACGGAACACTCACGAAATGCGACGCAACCCAACTCGAGAAGAGAGCACGCTGGTATGGCTCGGGCAGTCTCTTCAACAAAGCCGGCAACCCAACTTTATCTACCAACGTCTTTGGGATCGCCCTGCGCATCACACCCTCCCGACTAGGCACATCGTCGTACAGGTCGGAGCTCTCCAACTCAGCTTGTAGGTTGTTGAGTGTCGATGATAGCTCGTCTGATATGACCGTTCGAGCCTTCGCGCCTTGCAACCTCGAGTGCTCGCGCCACAAGCACTGGAATTCGGCCGCCGCATTTTCGGTAATCTTCTCTTGGATATCCTTGACGTAGCTCTGGTAAAACTCGGAGGGTTTGCCGTCCTTGAAGATCATGAGGTCGAGGTATTCCTGCGTCGAAAGCGCAAGCCCAGCTAGGACTTCCAACGACGAACTGGTGACACCGCCTAGACAAGAGTAAGCTTCCTGACCAAAGTTAGCATCCAAGACAACATACCCTTGTTGGTGCTCGAATCCTTGAACAAGACAACCTTCCTCTTTTCGAGATGCAGCCGGGCTTGCTGTGTCAAAAACAGGTTGGCGCCTTCCACGACGTACTTGAAGTGTGGTTTCCCTTCCGAATCGACAAGGGCCGCGACGTTCGAAATGTTAACAGCCTCAGGTCTACGCGCGGGAGCCGAAATCAGTCGTCTGAACAAATCGATGGCAACATCGACTTACCGACCACCGCAAGGAACGAATAGATCAGCCTTGAAGCGTAGATGCGCGGCATTACGGAAATCAGTTCCATCCAAAACAACTTCTCCCGCTGTGAAAAAGGTGAAAAATCTAGTACGAGGTACGATAATGGTCACTCACATGGCAGTTTCACATCATGTTCCTCGACCTTGACCAAATAACCATCTTTGCTCAGCTTTGATTTATCAAAATTGGCAACGGGAACGCGGAGTTTGGCGAGGCGTTTTAGTTCCTCGCGATCAAGACCGACTGGGTCGGCGAGCACACCACTGCCGTCAATAATGGCTACAGTCCTATCGGAGCTAAGCAAGATTTCATCTACACATCAGTCAGCTACAGCTTTGGAAATCTGGTGGCCATAAACAACTTACTCGAACCAAGATCACCATCTGAGACGAAAGCAATCAGCATCGTCGAGATTTCAATATGCAAAGCACTAACCAGGTCCACCAGTCTGCACTTTCGTGATATCCTTCTCCTTCAGCCCGAGCTGTTTGTATATCCCGAGGACGTATTGACGAATAGACAACGATGTCATCCCGTAAGCGTCGTGGGGAACACCGCCTAGCGTCTCCGCGCTCTTTCCAGTGGTGAACGACTTCCACCACGTCTCTGCTCCGCGACTGCGCGCATGCACTGCGAAGGCGGTGAGACCATATAGATACACTTGGGCAGAGACGACTTACGCGCTGCCCAGTCCATCATGTCCGCGGTACCCTCTATAGCATTCAGTGAGCGGCGAGTACTCGAGTAAGGGTGTAAAAGTAACTGACCGTCGGGCCCAAAGAATAGAAGCTCCGGCTTCCCGTACAAATCAATTATGGTTTCCTTGATCCCAGGTGTCTGGCCAGGAATAAGGAGATCGACAATAGCCTACGGAACTATTGAGTCTACGTTCAGAGTACAACTCAGACCAACATACATCGACGTATTTCTCGAAACAAAGCCTTGGACTAGCACCGATGCTATAAAGAGTACCAGTTAATTCAAGTCTATTCAGTGACCGGAGAAACTCACGAAGGCAGGATGGTTCCTTTCGCACCACCTTCTGGAATATCCTTGTTCTTCAGCGACTGCGTAGAAGCAAGCCCGTAGTTCTCGTCGAACCTGTACCTAGTTAGCATTTGCCGGTAACGCTTGTCCGACAACGTACAGCTGCCTCTGATTGATGGAGTACGTCCTGAGAGGAGGTTAGCCTTACTACAAAGATAGATCCCAGAGAGTACACTTACTCCTTATTTCTCGACATGACAATCCGAATACCGCCCCGCGCGACATCACGGAAACGAATGTGGAAACCACGGAACTCGTTACCTATGTCAAGGTAAATGACGAGCGCCCCTCTATTTATACAAAGAGACCCACCAATGACAATGAACATTCCAAACGGCTTCTTCGGGTACTCGACATCAGGTAAAAAGTCGGGAGTCAACCTGAACGACAGCGCGACCTTGGTCGGCTGATAAAAGTTGGTCTTGAGCACAGCCCTGCAGCAGACGTTAGCGCCATGAAAGGGCCGCAACGTGAAAGACGTACTTGTTGAAGATGAGGAAACTTTCCAAAACTTGCAGCTCGTGCTTGTTTGGAACTGAACGCCTAATCCTGTCATACAACTCGACATCGGTCAGGCCTTCCGTGGTCTGCAGACGTTGATACGAGAGGGTGGGCATCAACTCCGCCGCGTCTCCAGTCGGATAATGCGTCGTAGCAAAATTGACATACAGTAGCCGAATCTGCGAGGGTACTTCAGCCCAAGTGAAGATGACGAAAGAAACAACAGACCAGTTCGGGATGGTTATGAATGGTGTTCTCGATACTCTCTCTAGTAAAGGTCTCCTCCCTAAAACGCCTCTTGATGTCATTCAACACTTCAGCGTGAGTGGGATCGTTCTCGTCAAGGATATTTTTGAGTTGAAGGTAAGCGGGGCCGAGACGGTTGCAAAAGTGTTGCGCAAAAATCCAGCCACAGTCTACAAGAGGGATTAATGACAAAAAGTAATGCAAATGAATGTGATCTTACAAGCATAGGTGGCCTCTTGCACTGCGTGGCTTCCGGGCGCCTTTGGTAGGAAGAAGGGGTTGTCGGGAAGGCAGAAGAGCAGCGAAGCTTCCTTCATGACCTGGAAGATGGAGTGCTCAATCGGAGGAGCATTGCCGTTCGGCACGGGGTTGAGGTAGAGGGAGATGATCGTAATGCCGTTGGAGAATTGTTCGACATATTTGCGCGCAGAGTAGAGGGAATAAAAGTGGTATAGGTTGGAGAGCGCACTGCCACGATGATTAGCGACGCGTCAATGGCCATGAATAAAAATGGCATACCTGAAGAACCTAGAGGTCCCGCCCATCTTGTATCCAATAACCATGCGACGTTCCCGGGAGCCCTCGACCTCGAAGACCTCAATGACAGGACCATATCGCTGCTCTACGCTCCACAGAACCTAGAAGCTACGCGTTAAATGATGGATGATGACGCGGGATAACGTTGATAATTTACCTTTTGATAGATTTCCTTCGTATTATCACTAGCCCGTTCCAAAAAAGCCTTGTCGGACACGCTACGTATATCGGTCTTGCCATTGGCGTCCTTGACCGGAGGTGAACTGGGGAACGCGCATTTTGTGACAAAGTAGCAACGGAGCTGCTGAGATGCGGTGGCAGAGATGGCACCGGCAGAGCGGAAAGTTTCGAGACGATACGCCTTTTCTGGAGTAGAGTTGTCGAGGAAGAGAGTATCGATTCTTTAAAAAGTGGGTTAGGAAGAATTACTAAAAGGTAGAGAGTGCCAACTAACCTAGCCTCACAAGTCGCGCCTGGCCCTTCAGTCGCAGTGAGACCGGGAGTACTAGTGTGGATAAAAGTTGCGCCAGCGCCTTTTTCGTCAATCTTTTCGAGATCGATGACGAGCTTGTTGGGGTCATGTTGGGTGTAAGCGAGAATCTTGGCACCGAATAGGGCGATGATGTGCTCGCAGATGACATCCCGCGATTCGCTCTGAAAGTACGTGTCGTCGATGCCCAGATGCGTGTAGAACCAGTTGACCTCGTTGGCCACCAGTTGCGGTGGTATGAATCCCTACGAGGGCGGTGTCAGCAAACGCCGATTGGGCGACGAGGGGGGCAGTGCGACGTACCTTTGCAGCGACCTCTGCCTGGACTAGAGCGCGTTGCTCTTCTTTGCCTTTGAAGACGGGCGTCGTATATCCTGGCACATTCTTGATACGATGCAACGACGTTTCGCTGCTCGTCCTGGGGCCTGGAACGGCGAGAAGGGCAGCGCTGGTCATCGTGGGGGGCTGGAAATGGATTTAAAAAAAGAGACGATGGTGGTGGTAGGAAAGCAAGTAGTAGTCGACGATCTGTTTATTCGTCTTTATATAAGGCGAGACGCGAGTGTCCTAATAAAAGCGGTGTCGAGATCCGGTCAGCCCGTTCTAACACACGCCGGAAGGCGGCATCACCTGCCACCGTCGCTGCCCTGCTACTGTCTATGAAGCAACAATGAGCACATTCTGCGCGACGCGGTGGTGGAATGAGGCAGCCAACGCGGCCCTGATTGTCCTCATTTCCCCCTGGAAAATTAATTGATGTATTTATTATATTTATACGTGCCTACCTACCGACATTGCAGTCGGACATGATGTATGCACAGAACTGAGAACATCGGTAGAATCTATACTAGTAGACCAGAGAAATAGCAACATTGACACTATTTGACGTTCTCCAACGACATCCTCATTACATCCCCTTAATTTACTCGTCCTACGGGAAGACACATTCCAGAGCCCGCCTCACCTGACGCTAGTCATGTTTCATTCATGAAACGCGCCCGCCATGTACCGAGCGAAAAGACGGTACGCCGCGACTCGTGACGGAGCCAAATTCCTGTACCGGCGCACCTGACGCTGCGCCGTACACGGGTACCCTATCACTTGACACCTTCCCAGTCATCATCGCCATCGTGTGCGTGCTCATCGTATAGCCACTTGCGTAACCCCAAGATTTTCGTCCCCTCACCCCACGGGGTTGAAGCAAAAAAAGAGGGCACGTTCTTGGCGTAGTAGCGACCGTTGCATGTATGTAACGAATCAGAAATTCGTTCGACGTAAAAACAGCAACCGTGTGCCCGTTTTGCATGGCCAAGAACCCTACGGAACACCCTCGTTCGCGGAACATTCTTACCTTGCTATAATGAAGGTCAGCATACCCTCACCGCAGTATATACGGACGTACTCCATGAATGAGCCATCGGAGTCCGAAGACCATAGTCCCGAATCCGAGTCGAGAGTTTGTTCGGTTTTACAACCCGATGAATGGGGCACTTCGCTGGGCATGGTACCATGTCTATATGCAAAAGCGGTCGAGCCTTGGACCCCAATTCGCATCAATTCGTCGAATACAAGATGGAATCAGATATGTAGGAGCCTGTGCGACAAGAACGCGGACAGTATAAGGACAGTATTGTCATGAACCGCCAGCATCTCGAAAACATACCTGTGTAAGAACGCTCCAACCTAGATCGCCGAACCGTCCTGAACGCAAGATGGAATCAGATATGTACAAGCTTGTGCGACAAGGACGCGGACAGGTAATGTCTGCTGCTGACCTTCTTAAAATTATGAGCTCCACAAACTGCCAGCATCTCCGAAAACATACCTATGACCTCCTGAACATATGCATATCGCCACAGTGCTCGACGTGCACATGCGATATTCGTTCAGAAGCTCCACAGATCACGCCAGGAAGTGGGTGTGACCTTGACAGACATAGTGGTAAATCAACCGTTCCGTAGTCCAGACAAAGTTCGAACAAAATTCACGCTACAGCAATGGATACACGTCAAATCAAAGTACATCCAAAAGAAACAATATCAAAAACTAACATTGAACCACTGCGTCCCCCATCCTAACCCTCAAACGGGCGCAAACATGTACTCGAACATCTTCCTCTCATGCTCTCGCGTGATCAACACCCCATCCTCCGCCCCAGACGCCTCCATCACATACGAAGAAAGATGGCACGGATACCTCGCACCCTCATCCTCCCCACACACCCAATCAAAATCAATAAACTGCACTCGTCCGTCGTCATCGTCTACGACCATAACATTCGGAGTCCTCAGATCCGGAAAAATGAACCCCCCCTCCTGAAGCACGTCCAACCCACTCCGAACAGCATCCTGAATCGTCGACGGTGCACCATATGCCGACAAACCATACACCTCAAACAAACTCATCCCCTCCACCTTCTCCATCACCACCATCGACCGACCCTCATATCCCTCACCGAGTTGACCACAATAAAGCAACTCGGGAGCAAGCCGACGCTCTGCCATCCACCGATGTCCCGCCTCACCGTAGGTGCACACAAACTTGACCACCACCTCCCGGTTGTCAGGCTCCTCCATCTTGGCCAGGAACACCGAACAGGAAGGCTCGTCATTAACAGTATCGGTATAAAAAAAGTTTTTCAACACCCCTTCGCTGTTCCGAAAGGACGTGAAATGCGGACGTAGGAAGGCAGTTCTCCGTTCGGGGTGGTCGGTGGTACGCCGGCGGAGGTTCGCATACCACGTCTTCAGGTCCGCAAGCGCCAATCGCAAAGCGTACAACGGACGCGCTGCCACTTCCGTATCCCCATCGCTGATGACACGCTGACGGCAATACCATCCGGGGGGAGCAATCTTCTGAACAATCACTCGGGTACCGAAAATCGCGCCCATAATCATAATCAAAGGTCCGGCCAGAGAAAACAGAAAGCTCGGGCAGCATGACATTCCTCGCACAGCATCATTCTGTAAAGAACATTATTGTCAGTAGTGCATGGTAACAAGTCAACGAAAGCTATTACACCTCTGCCTGAGCGTAATATCTCTGATACGAGAGCGACACTTGTACGGTTGGGTCAAAGCTGCCGTCCCACTCCAGGTTGATATCTGCAATGAAAGGAACAGCATCCGCGTCCATGTCAATTCCAGTGCACGTGCGATGAACATAATTTGAAGAAGTGCCATCGAGGGGGGAGAAATTGTCGATATTCAGGATCCTACGCAAGGTCTCCACGACGACCATCTCGCGCTCCGGTTCCTCTGAAGCGAGCTTTGACAGTATACCAATGAGACGGGCGGTCTCTCGTATAACGTCTTCCGGAATGACGAGCAAAGGATCATCGCATTTCGCTATGAACGTGGCAAAAGCAGGGTGAGATAGCTGCACGGGGAGGCCTGCTGTCGGTTGGCTGGTGAAACAACCGTCGAGGATGGCTATCGTCGAGTCAGCCTGATTGGTGGCGTAGGTAGAAATACTCTTCGCTACCATTGATGGAGGCAATCCAGTTCGTATTTTCTTAACATTGGCCTCACGAACTTGACAAAGAACATCAATACATGAATCTTGCATGATGCGAGGGGAAGGAACGCACCTTCCAACACATCAGGTCCACGTTTAAGCGTCCCAGGTAAAGGAGGGGCCAGTGTACTAGAGAGCAACGCAGCGATGACGGTGATAGTACCAGGTATCTCGTCGTTTGCATTCTTCATTCCCAGCGCTTCAAACAAGGGCACCTGCGTTCCATAGCATCTGCCAAGCTCTTCCAAAGGGACGTTCGCCTCCAGCTTTGTTTCGACATCGGTTGCAGTTAAATCTTCCGGAGCCTAGAGCCGCCACACATGTCAGAAACGAAGACGAAAACGATGGCAGGAAGCATAACATACAAAAAGCAATGTTACACCATACAAGTTAATTTTAAACGTCTGCTTTATTTCCATCATAACCTGTGCCAACGAGACGTCCAGGTCGCATCGGATAAAACTGTTGAGACACTTTGTCTCGCCGCGGTAAAAGTAAACATAGGTGAGGTTGACCATGATGGTGGAGGCCAAGGGGCTAGGATAGTTACAGTCACACCCATCCTCATGATGTGACGGAAACGCGAATTTCACCTTCGTCTAGGTCTTACTTTCTTTCCCTCTCGGCAGCGCTCGACGACTCCAATGTTTGTCCTCAAACGCGCTCGACCGCGTACATACGGTATGGAGGGATGGTCTTGACGTTTTGCTGGTGTTCGTACTAAGTCTTTCGCTTGCTTTCCGTGCATGTCTTGATTAATTCTCATTATAGTACTTGCTCCTTGTCAATTCGCTTATCACCTCTATTACACGAAGTTGTTGAAGATCGACCTAATGTTATTCTTTCACAACCCTCTTTCAGTTTGCATTCGAAAGCGGCCGAAGCGCACATTGGTGTCGCATCGCGACACCCGCCTACTATTGGAAAGCGAATACAAGAGCAACCGAGTTCAGCTGAAGGTTGACTACAACGATCAATTGTCATTGGCAACTTTATGCACTGCTCCTTGTTCTACTTCGAGACTCTCCCAACACCTGTTTGATAAAAGGCAGGCCTTAACCCAGAACCTGCATTACATTTCCAACCCTTCTTTCTATCTATCTTCTTATGACAACTCCTTCAGAAGTTTCTACTACCGCGAACCCGTCTATGGACGACCCAGTGTCTGCTCCAGTCTTCCCAACAGAGGTTTTCGGCGAAATCGTCCTTCATGTACGTTCAGATGCTGTATCATTTCTCTAGTTGACTACATGTCCTGCCAGGTGGCTCTCTCTCGATGGCCCCTGTATCCTGACCCCAACAGTCCCACCGCGTTCGACGAGCGATGGCGCGCGCGGCATCCATTCTTCAGGCTTCAGAATCTGCGCCTAGTGTCCCGCGCATTCAACGCATTGTCGTCGGATTACCTCTTTGACTCCTTGAGCATCGGGGGGTTGTTTCGTCGTGACGAACGACACGATCTTTGGAGGGCACTTGCCAATGGCACAACTAGTCTGGGGAGTAGTGTGCGGAAGATTCACATCAATCTTCTAGACTTCTTTGGCGGGCACTCACAAAGGGAGCTCCGAAGATTTATCCAACAGGAAATAGAACTGTTGGACCTCATAGCACGTGCTCTACCGAACCTACCTCTCCTGGCAGAAGCGACGTGCGTATCTCTTCAATGCTCTGCAAACATCCCACTTATCTAATGGTCCTTCACTCGCAGTGTCAATCTTCAGTCTAGATGGTTCCCTGAACACAGATCTAACCCCTCGACTGAGCCTATACTCACGGGGCAACATCTTGCATGCCTGGACAGAATTCTTGGAGGACTAGTGACCCTACCTCGAGTGCCGCTGAGGTCCTTGTCAATAAGCCGTAGTGACCGTTGCTGTGGATTCCCGGCCGTAGGCGGCTTCACCGAGCTGAAGAGGTTGACTATCCGGAGTCCTCTTGATGCGAATATGGTTTCAGCGTTGATCGCTGATAACCCGCACCTCAGCGCTCTCACGATAAGCGGCCACTTCCTTTTCTCTATCAGCGACGTGCTCCCATCCTTGCCGCCCGATGCTGATCACCGTTTGAAAGTGCTGAGTCTTAAAAATCTCACATTTCTTCGCAAGGATGTTCCCCTTCTGGTTCCCTTCATCAAAGAGGTGAAGAAACTTGCATTCTGCTGCATGCTGGATATTCCAGATGATCTCTGGGTGGATCTCAAGCGCAATACTCCTCTGAACTTCTTGAAGAGTTTGTCCATCTACAAGTGCGAGACGTATCCGACGGAGTCCTTCATTGACTTCATATCATCCTGCAACATCCTCGAAAGACTGAATTTCACGTCATCTCAATACGACTATGAAGTACCCGGTGTTCCCGCCAGCACCTCTATCAGAATTGCTCGTCGGTTCTGGGTTGATGCGCTTCCCCGTCTTGCTGGTTCCCTTCGAGAACTGGACCTAATGGGTCCCGAGAGCTCAGGACTTGGCATACAGAATGTTAAATATGTTGATGCACTGTCGGAGTGTCATCTATTGGAGGTGCTGAAAGTCGCAGTTAACACTGATCTTGCAAGGGCAGCCCAGACACGGATGATTATTGTATGTCAATATGTCCCTCCGTCATGAAATTATTCTAACTCCCTTCACAGCATCGCATCCTAACTGTGCTATGCCAGAATTCGTGGCCATCCATGAGCGAGCTTTGGATAACCTCGTGTCCCAAGATGCTTGCTGACGGATCTCTGAGTAGCTATAGCAGCCTAGGCTACAATGATCAAAGAGAAACGGTCAACCTGTTACTCCACAACACAGAGTTCGAGACCTCGACCGAACAGATATTCAAGACCAGAATATACCTTTTCGACGAAGTTCATGTGTTCAAGCGTGTTGATGGTGTCGTGCGGTTTATTGAGGCAAGGTTGGAAAGGCAGGAGAATGGAGGCCAGGTCGTTTGGCACAGTGCCGCCGTGGATCAAAGTGATGGTGACGATAACACGGAAGAGAGCGGCGGGGTCCCTTGGTATAGAATCGAGCTAGATTCTGAGGACGATTATTATGATTAGAGTGACGGTAGCGTAGCTAGCTTGTACTGTATTGTAGAAGAGGCTGGAATATGCGTGAAAAATATCCCAGTGCTTTCCTCACGTGATGCGATCGCGCCCTTCTTTTCGACTACCATGCCAGCTGAGTCGTGGTAGTCAATATCGTCTGCGGCACTCCCGCCGTGCCGTCTACGTAACGTGCATTCTCCCGCGCATGATTTGCTCGCGCCGGAACCAGAAACCACCTCCTGCCGCCGAATTTTGAGGCGCAATACCTCCAAGAATCGGTACGCCTCTGTATTATGCGTATTTCACTCGCCTAACTGCCTTCTCAAACTACCTAGAAGGATAATGTGTGCCAGCGCTGCTCCCTAAAATACTGCGTTCGCGCGCATATTCAATTGCGCGCTTCATCCATGGCGGCATAGCAGTTTCAGGGCGCCGTAACCGCTCTTTCTGACGCTCGCATACCCGGACATCCCAAAGTTATATTTTTCTACGCCAATCATGTATGAAGCGCTCAGGCACTTGTCAATTTGCTTGACCCGGCGGGACTAATGAGTATTTACTCCCACAGGTATCCAAAGGCCGTCGTAAATGTTCTCTTGGATAATCATACAGCTTTGAACGATGCGCAGCTCACCCCGGTTCTGATGCCCCGACAAGTCCTACTGAACCACAAATAAGTGATCCTCCATCTAGAAGCTGTATTAATTGACTGTATGTAATTCATGTCATTTTCTGTCAATGCTGTGCGTGTTCTGATGAATCCCAATAGATTTGAAGCTTCGGTGTCCGGGTACAGGGACTGGTTCAATCAAGCTATCGCATATCATTTTGCTGTGCGGATTAGAATCCTACTACAGCGATTAGGATCGACTTAAGATAAACATGACTGTGACCATGAGGTTCTCCAACTGCCATGTCGTCCCCCCGCCGTAAATACTCGGCCACCAGTTCTGACGATGATTGGCCTTCGGATGGGACAGCGCTGGACGACTCCGAAGTTCCGATGTATTACTCTGAAAAACGCAGAAGGCAATCGATATTTGGCCTCAAACGCGCCCGACCATGTATATACGGTACGGGACTTATCAGTATCTATCCGTCGTTTAGCCTCACAGCGTTTAGGACTCAATCCGTTTAACTATGAGCAAAAGTATGCAGAAGACGCGCCATACGAAGAAATGAACCCAAATGCCCGCGTTTGGAGAACCTATCTCGACGAGTGCTCGGCGTATGATACAGACATGGTGGAAACATGGAGAGACGGTCTTGACGTTTTACTGGTGTTCGTAAGTCTTCCACTTGCTTTCCGTGAAATTTCTTCGTGATTGAGCCATCTTCCTAGGCCGGCTTATTTTCCGCAGTGGTCTCAGCCTTTGTCGTGGAAGCGTCTCAGCGCCTATCCGTCGATTACACCAAAGTGTCGGCTAACTTGCTTCTGCAAGTGCTCGCACATGACGACGGTGATACTGTCTACAATGGGACTTCCTCCTTCGACATTGATTCTGACTTTCATCCGAACGTTCTCGACTCTTGGGTGAACGGCTTATGGTTCGTGAGTCTAACGCTCAGCTTGACCACTGCCGCCGCTGCCGTCTTGATCAAACAATGGATCCACGAGTTCATGTCCGTTCCTTCCGGCAGTCCACGCGACAGAAGTCGCGTCCGTCAATTCAGATACACCGGTTTGCAGGCGTGGCGCGTCCCCGCAATCATCGGGTTTCTACCTATGCTGATGCATCTATCGCTGGCGATCTTTTTCGTGGGCATGGTCGTGTTCCTGTACCCGCTGAATTCGGAGGTTGCTGCTGTCATTGGAGTGATAGCGTTACTCACTTTTGTGGGGTACATCACCAGCAATATTCTCCCCATCATCCATCCCCAATGTCCATACAGGACACCACTATCGACGTACATTTATTCAGCATGGAATCGTATCTATCACGCGATTCACCTGTCAGTCCATAACCGTCACCCCCCGATAACATCTCTCAAAGTAGCTGAAGAAAACGCGGTCGCAAACTGCGCATGCCACTGATATCTCCGCCTTGACATATCTCGTCTCTATGTCCTCTAATATCTCAGTGCGAAGTGTCGTCCTGCAGGCTCTGAGCGCGCTTCCGCTTACCAGCGTATCCAACTTCGAGGCCATGAAGCCTTCATCAATGAATATATTGGGAGAATGCCTCAAACTTCGCGACGAATGCCTTGAACGCCGTGCAGGCTTCAAGAGCCTTTTACTTCCAGAGTACCAGGCAAAGTACGATCGCCTACAGCGTGTCTGTTTTCGCTTCTACAAATCCGTTGGAGTCGGAGTTCACGCTCTCTTGGACCATATCTCCCTCGATTCTACCCCTCGTACAGAGATACTTGCATCGTTTGGCTGTACCTCTTTCACAACGCCATGAGCGACGACGTTCTCCTCAGCTTCCGTGGGGGCACCGATGGCGGAAACTTTGACCTGTTTCTCCATCTCATAGAGATCCTCCTCGAAGGCGGACCATCCCAGAACACGCCTGTCCTAACACTAAGAAATCTGGTGTTCCGGCCCCATGTTCAGTCGTTCGCAGATACAATCAGCATTTCGGATGATCCGGACGCACCACACGCTCATCATGCCACTACACTTAAAGTCGCGTGACGATCCTTCATGTTCCCCTTCTTGAGTGAGGTCGTTCGCTTCGGGCTGTCTTTAGAGCCGACAGACAGGAAAAGCTCCTCCGTGAGCGGCGTGGATCCGCAGCTGTCTCTGCTTCTTCATATGAGCG